>MRSU01010305.1:0-23781 GCA_008369845.1 Trichomonas gallinae
AATTTTTTTTTTTTTTTTTTTTTTTTTTTTTGCGCCGAAATTTCTACAAGTAGATAGTTTTTAATTTCCTAGCTCAATCTCGGGATGTATTTTTAAAATTTAATGTTTTTTAATAATGTAAATATATATATATTTATTTAGTTTGTTTGAGTTCTTGTTCCAAATTAGTTTCGTATTGCTTCTTCTTCATTCTTCTAATATTCTGGTTCTTTGCCTGCTCTGAGGCCTTGACCTGGTTTTCAAGCATTGAGCCGATCATCTCCTTGAAGCCGAAGTTGTAGAAGCTTGACGGCATCAAGTCGTCTTCGTTTGGAAGGTAGTCGTCCAAGCTCTCAATTGTCTCCTTGTCGACGAGACCCTCCATCTGCTTGCTGATTCTCCTTGTGAAGTACCAGACTAATAATCTCTCAGCAAAGAGGCCGATGATAATATCTCCGAAGCAAAGAGCGATAAGCTGGACCTGGATAGTGTGGTTAGGGAACTTAACGAGTCCAAAGAACTTGTTTGCGAATGGGATGAGGTTGAACATGAATACTAAGTTCATAGAAACCAAAGCGACGAATCCGAAAATCAGCATCTTGTTCTCTCCGAAAGGTTGCATGAATGGATAACCTCTGTAGTTGCAGATAGTTGTCATAGCATCCATAGTGTTTCTAACGAGGAATATGGCAGTGTTCAGCAATGTTGGCTCGAACTTGGATCTGTAGTTGTAGATATCCGGCTTGTAGCCCGCAGCGAAGACAGCAATGTGGGTGAGCTTTAAGACCAATAAATGGACAATGGCCTGAACAGCGACTGAAACAAGTAAGTAAGCATTGAACTGTCCCTTGATTGGTCTGTCGATAGAAAGTGTTCGCATTGGTCTTGCCCAAGCAGTAGACATCATGATAATAGAGAAAACAATATCGGCGGCTGTGAGGAGCCTGTCGCTTGTCCTGACGTTCTCGAGGTTGAGGATTGTTGTTCTGTAGCTGGACAAAATGCATCTGATCGCAATCTGCTTGAAGAGATCTGTAGTGGATGTTAATGTGGCTCTGCCGAATCTGATGATATCGATGCAAGCTGTAACTGTGCCGCGCTTAGAAACAAATGGAGCAGCAACTGATGCAGCGCCTAAGCCTGTCCTGAAGCCTTCAACTAAGTCGAAGTTTGGCATGTTGGACATAGGAGTATTCTTGTTGTTTTCTGTTTCGTCTTTCTTCTTCTTCTCTTCTTCCTCCTTCTTCTTCTTGTCTTTATTCTTCTGGACATTGTCAGCATCATTGATTAAGCCGACGCCAACGTGAGCGTGTTTAATGGCACCGACATCGTTTGTGCCATCACCGCACATCATTGTGACGTGTCCGATGTTGTTGAGTGTGACAATGATTTGTGACTTTTGCTGTGGTGATGTTCTCGCGAAAACGTTGCATCTGTTTATAGCCTTCGCGAGCTCCTCTGGGCTGAGCATCTCTAAGACTGGTCCAGTGTAAACGATGTCGCGGCCTTCGTCACTTGAAATTTTCTCGCCCATCTCGTCGACGATTTCTATCTTTCCGCCGTTGACTTCGTAAATAGCGAGCGGTTTCCTATGCATATGGAGTCTCCTAGCGACGTGTGCTGCTGTAAGGGCGGCATCACCTGTGATGATGATAACTCTGTGATTGGACTGGAGGAGAGCAACAACAGTGTCTTCTGAGCCTCTCTTCAAAGGTGCATCGAAAATTGCAAATCCGGCAAATGTGAAATCGTGTTCAATATCTTCTCTATTCGCTGTCTGTGGGTTATATGAGCTATCGAGCTCTCTTAAAGCGAGAACTAAAACTCTGCAGCCCTGGCGAGTGTACTTCATGTATGTCTGCTTGTAGTCGGCTGGTGCGTTCTTCAATAATGGCTGAACAACTTCCGGTGCGCCTTTGATTAATGCGACTGGGTTATCATAGCCTGAGACATTGCAAACGACGCTCATTCTCTTGAGTTCTGATGTGAAATGGTATTCTTTGATAGGTGTGATTGTGAGGTCTTCGTATTGCGCTGATTTGTCTGGGTTGAGCTTGAAATGCATCTGCGAAAATGCGGCTGCTTCGAGGGAATCGCCGATTAACTTGTTATTCTTGCCGCGAACTAATGCGTGGCAGCCGCCAATGACTGTCATTGCATCTCTTGGCATTTGCGATGGCTGTGTGAAGTAATTTCCTTCGACAGTCCTGTTCTTAGGAGCAGGTGGAGCATTGAGGTTGTCGACGCCGACAAGTTTGTAGTCTTCTGATGTCAATGTTCCTGTCTTATCGAAGCAGCAGGCTGTGATTTCGCCAGCAAACTGGACTCTGAATGGTTCTGTTGTGTAAACTTGGAGCTTCGACAAACCGTTGACTGATGTGTTAACCTGCAATGAGAGCTGGTTGGGTAGATCTGGTGGAATCGCGAAGGTGAATGTTTGAAGTGTTGTTAAAATGGTTCTAAAGATCGAAGACTCTTCGTCCTTCTTCTCTAGTGACTGGAAGAAGTAGTATATTGATGTGTAGAAAGCGCAGATTGTTAAAACGAAGAATAATTTGAAAGAATCTTTGTATTTCGTCTGATCGTGATCGGAACCGAAGATAATTGTTCTGAGGAGTTTGCCCTGTGCACTGGCTAAGCCTGTAGCGATAACATAGCAAAGGGCGCCTTCTTCTGGAAGATTTCTTCCTGTTGCTGGGATAATCTGCTCGATTTGTGTGCCACCGAAGATGATATGGCGGCGGTGCTTCTCAGTGTCAAGAACTAAGTTGGAAGGAAGCCCGTCAATCGAATCTTTAAGCTGTGGAGTGGATTCACCTGTTAACATGGCTTCGTTGACGACAACGCGGCCATTTAACAAGACTAAGTCGCATGGAGCTGATATATCTGACTGAACAAGGATAATATCCCCTGGAAGTAATTTATCTGAAATAACTTTCTTCCACTTCTTGTCGCGGAGTGTCCAGATAGCTGTAGGAACGAGATCCGCGCCGCGAAGCTCATTGTAGTTTGATGCTGCAAGTTTGATATTTGAATATTCGAAGAAAATCAATTGAAGTGATCCCATGAGAGGCTGTGTCCAGTATTCATCGAGAATCATAACAAAGAAGGTGAAAATTTGGAAGAGTAAAAATGGAGATTTCAAATTTTGAACAAGAAGTTGAGTTGCTGTTGGAACTGGAAGTTTATATGAGTTTTCTCCGTAGTAGATTGTGCGTTTTTCAGCTTCTTGCGTTGAAAGGCCTCCTGCGTTGAGATATTCTTGTAATGGTCTTTTATTTGGATATTTCAACGATTGGAATTTGCCATCTTTGTATTCGCGCTTTTTCTGCTGGAAAATAGCGTAGTTGACAGCTCCACGATTGTAGCGAACGATTCCTGGAATGCCTTTGTGTGGATCTGGGCGAAATGCGACATGTGTGGCATTTTCCTCGGAAACCTTGCTGTAGTGGAAGAAAACATCGAGGCTGTGATACCAATATGACGCGCAAACAAAAACAACTTCGATAATAACAAGAATTGCTGGTGCGAGCACCGTAATAACGTGTGGTTCTAGATTTTTAACATTTACGTGATCGAATAGAAATCTGAATGTGCTGTTTGATGGATTATCTGGTTCTTCAATTATCCAATTCTCTTCAATGAGATTGTAAGTCGGGTGAAAGAGAACGACAAACAAAAGAAGGAAGGGGATGATGTCTAATCGTGTAAAGATTGGCCTTGGTTTGAGGAATGTGTACTCAAGAGGCATCTTTTATTTTTGCGGTTTGACACTGAAAGCGGTCATATCAAAATTATTCGAAAAATAGAACTAAATATTGCTATATTTGATATTTTTACCAAAAAATCACGATTTTGTATAAATTGACAAGTAAATTATTTTACATGACAAATTATGAATTTTGACATATAAATATAATTTATATGTCAAATTGTTCATAGTCTTCGAATCAAATTTTTTGCTTTCGCCAAAGTCAGTAAAAATATGACAGATAAACTTGAGTCTGTCTGGAGCTGTGTATTTTGACTGATTCAATGAACTCGTTGAGATTTAAAGGAGGCCAAATTATATTCTTTAATGTTACAAAATGTTGAATAAATAGTTGAATAGACACACTCCTTTATATCTGCAGATGAATCATTATAATCATAATGATAGTTGAATACTTTGATTGGTGATACTGAATTTTTTCTGCAGATGCTATGTGTTAGGCTATTTCCATTATGGAAAAATAAAATGAGGAATTACTTATAATAATGATAAACAAATTTGATTGATGAATTACTTTCATGTTGACATTGGCACCATTTTCAGCTAGAAATTGATCAATTTCAAGTGATTGTTCAATTTCAATTTCAAGTGAATTCATTTCAACAGCAATTGATAGAGGAGTTTTCTATAATAATGATAAACAAATGTTTTACTTATGTGTGAGAGATTAAACAGATTTCTCAAACGAATTACATGTAACAGGAAAACAGATCGAAATTTATTTTCGAAAAATTGGAATAGTATTCAGGCAATCTGTAAGGATGAGTACTATTGATGTATGTTCCTGAGTGTTTAGTGTAATAGTATTGATGCATTTTCGAGGATTTCAAAACAAAATCGGATATTCTATGATTAAAATGTCTACTGGTATGAATAATGAAATTATAGTGACTCAAACCATGATTGTGGGTTATCAAGTTCAATGCCAGAATAAATAAGAGCTGTCTTGACATCAGCAAGTTCAAGGAACTCATCCTGGACTTTATCAGCGAGATCTTGCCACTCAGAAAGAATATCCTGAAGCTGGTTTGTGATTCTTTCAGAAAAATCTGACGCCCATTTATCTTTAGATGATTTCTTGATCATCTCATTTGCTTCATTGAAGATCAGGAACATGACAAATGCACTCTTAGCCTTTGCAAACTTTTGATCTGCAGCAACGCCATTTGTTGCTTGTTTAATGATTTGTGTAAGTTTTTGGAGCTTGCTTTGTCTCCATTCTTCAATATCCATTGTACAAAGGCTGTAAGCCAAGTCAAGTTTAGGAGAAACATTCTTAAGAACTTGATTGAACTTCTCGCGAGAAATTGCGTTCTGTGACAAAGCGCAGTAAATCAAAAGAGGAATGAATTTGATATCATTTGGAGCGCTGCCTCCGCCCATCTTGAAGTTGATGCATGAACCTGTTGAAACTACTTCGACGTGGAACAAAATGTCTTCGAGAATCATTCTCAAGATGTCGCTAGATCTGTTTCTGCTGAAGAACTTGTTGATCCTTAAACCGTAGTTTTCAATTGTTTCAGATGGCATGGGAAGAGGGAATATGCAGTTGCACTGGCTTTCGCAGTTCCTAACAGACGCGAGCTGCCACTCGTTATTTCTGTGCTGGTTCGTTCTGAGTTCACTGTTGTGGCATCTCTGGTGAACATAAACGAAATGTGTTGCGGTGTGATTGTCTCTTGACAAGAAAGCATACATTCCAAGTGGCTCATCAGGAAGATAGTCGTAACCATCCTTGCAGATGCAGCAAGCGATATCACTGTCGTCGCCTAACATGTCGAGCAGTGATTCAATCTGGCCTTGCATTTGCTGCTCACTTTGCTCAACGAGTTTCTGCCTCATTTCATTCTTCTGCTGTTTCTTGATTTCGTTTTCTGCTTCAACCAATTTGTTCAGTTCATCAGCTGCGCTTGTGTTTGCCAAGCCTTTGATGATGTTCTCAGCGAGTTCTCCGATATTTCTTGTTGACGCAACGTTGCATAATTCTAAAAGCAGCTTCATGAATTTGCAGTTATCTTCGATTAAATGTTTCTGAAGAACTTCTGCGCTAACCATACCTGCGAGAGTCTTAAGAGCAGCTGGAACAGCTTCTTTGTCGACAGCACGCTCCCACTCTTTGCTCTTTGGTCCTCCCTCGTAGCTGAAGCATTCTTCGATGTATTTGATTGCGTCAGGAACGAAAGAGTTATGTGAGATTGTTTCTCTAAGTGAATTGTCATCGCTTGGAAGAGAATTGACAAATTCCGCGAAGCTGTTCAACAAGTAGATGCTTGTGCAGTTCGAGTAGAAATTGAAGCTTTCTGGGATATCTTTTGGTCTCAAGCCTCCGATGAAAAACTCTAAAACTCTCTTCGTTAATGACCTTCTCTTACTGGCAAGTGGTGGCAAGAAGGCGAGTAACTGTGATTGAAGGTTTTCGTTCTTCTTAACAGCATCTATCTCAAGGGCAGATAAAACGTATTGTATGTGGTCGTCCGCGTTGGCATCTGCATTGGCATCGTAATTGATTAAAGTGGATGCAAGTTGAGTGACAGGTTCTATCTTTTCGTATGAGTTTTCTGTATCAGAAAGAAGCAATTTCAATGAGTCGAATATGTAGTCGAGAGAATTTAATTTGATGACGCACTTCTTGTTTTCTTCGATGGAGCAGAAAGCGTTGAGAACTTGGCAGGCGAGTGTTGGACATTTAGGAATAGCGTTGACGAAGTTGTCAAACAAGTTTTCGCGAGCTAAAACAACGCTGTAGCCGAATTTGATTTCTGGGTTCAATTCTTCACCATTGTTTTGTCTGAAATGAGTAATCATTGGCTCTTGTGCTAAGCCGTCTAAGCCCTGCAATCTGAAGATGACGATCATCGGCTTGTTCGGGCCCTGATTTGGCTCCCAAACATTTGTGTAGACATCTTCAATGTTGAGATTAAGAGCGATGATGTTTCCGTTGACCAAGAGCTCCAATGAGCGTTCATCTTGCATCAAGCCAGGCATGTTTGTGTCATCGCAGACCTTCTTCTTGATGTCGAGCATTGTCGGGCCAATTGCGTGGTTACTGAATGCAGGCCTGGTGATTGGGCCTGGAATGTATGGGTCTTGTGAGCGTATTTTCTGAAGAATGATTGAAAACTCGCGCGCTTTATGCTTCGGGAACATCAACTCGTTGAGTTCTCTGATCACACGGTTCGTTGACAGTTTGATGCACTGAGAAATTGCTTTGATGACGATTTTTGGTGCTTCGATATTATCAATGATGACATTGAAATCTTCGTCTTCTGTGTCTTTGTTGATTTCGAATGTTGGTTTTAATAACAACAGCATCGTTTCTTTGAGTATGTTTGCTGCGTCTTCGATGTATTTGGAGCGTTGAATAACAAGGGATTTGATGTAGAAATAAGACTTTGTGAGAGATTCAACTAACTTTGGCTTTCTTGCGGCTATGAATCTTAAATCTATCGGGTTGTTGACGAATCCCTTGATGATCTGTGCGATGCTTGAGAAATTGTATCCTGCACTTAAGTCTAAAGTCAAAGAAGATTCGTTCTTGAAAGTCATGAATGACTCTGATTCGAGTTTAGCAATAAGTGAGTCAATGATATCAGAAACAATTGTGTGATTATGCAAAGCATTGGATTGGATGAGTTTGGAAAGCAAAGTGAGACACTGCTCGTTCTCATTCTTGATAGTTTCCAGATTTATAAAGGTAGATCTGACAAATGACAAAACTCTGGAGTAATGGCTCTCTGATATCAAAGATGTGTCAAATAGCAAATCTGAGACATCAATTCTAACTTTAGAGTTTGTAGAGAATAACAAGCCCTTGAGTAAATCTTCCGAGAACGCTTGGAATGCATCCATTTCCAATAATTCTTTGTTCCTCCACGCGAAGTAATATTTCGAAAGAAGAAGATGTCTGCCAGATCTTATCAAAATCTTTGATTTCATCAACGATCTCGCGAGTGGGACAACAACAACAGTCATCAATCCACTATTTTGGGAAACACATTTCATTGTTTCAACTAAAACATTTGTCAACTGTTCGAATCTCTTGACTTTATGTTTATCGTCAATATCAAGAATCTGAATCAATAAGTTTGCGAGGTGTGGTGATGGATTTGGCAAACTGGCCAAAAACATATTGATGATTTTGTCTGTCAATGATTCTTTAACTTTGCAGAAAGACAATAAAGAACCAATCGCAGCGGAACTGAATTCTTTGACATCAGCAAATGTTATCAACAATTTGATCGCTTCATCTATTTCGCTTTGAGGAATCTCCTCGATT
Source organism: Trichomonas gallinae (assembly GCA_008369845.1). Classification (NCBI taxonomy): domain Eukaryota; phylum Parabasalia; order Trichomonadida; family Trichomonadidae; genus Trichomonas; species Trichomonas gallinae. Next base: position 8,028 of record MRSU01010305.1, read on the forward strand.
TTTCCAATAACTGTCAAGCCGTTAATGATATATTTCTGCTTGCAATTGTAGCACATGTTTTCAGGCTCTTCTTCAAATGAATTCGTTATCTGCAGATATTTGGCGATACTTGATCTGATAGCATTGATGTGCTGAACGTATTCAGTTAATTCCTGGAAAAGCTTCCTGCATTTTTCATTGTAAATATTTCTGAGTTCGCCTGTTCTGTCGTTGACTGACATTTCTGTAGTTGGACTGAGCAACTCTTCTATCCTAGATTTGTACTCTGAGATTTTCTGCAGAGTGTTGTGGACTTTGACCATGAGATTGTCAACGAATGTCAAGCTGAGCTGTAGATCATCATCGTTGGAAATTCTTGTGTGCGAGAATGTCTTGATTGCTGTCAGTAACCAAGACATTTCCAAGAAATTCGAGTTTCCGCATGACGGACAGATGAATCCGTTCGGATCGTTTGGATTATATTCTCTGCAATTTCTGCAGTGAAATGCGTTATCTCCGCAATTTGTGCATCTGCCTGTCTTAGGGTCGACTTCGGAATGGCATGTTAAGCAGCGTGGAGCTCTTGTTGTTTCCTCTTGTATGTCAGTGAATAATATCCTAAGACATGTTGCTGTGACAGGAAGTGGTAAGTTGACGGAAGCAGATTTTTCATTCTTTGACAATGTCATGTCAGCTAAATATCTCCACTCCCTGTTTTGGTTTATCAACTGATTCGCGTCAGTGATTTTGTCTGCGTTGATAAATAATTTGACTATATGTGGGAATTTGTCGGATTTCTTGATTCCGTAGCTGAGATTGAATTTGTGAATAATCAGTGGATGTTTGAATTTCATGTAAATTTCGTTAGATGTGAATTTCTGTCCATTGATGAATTCTCTCATTCCCTGCATTTGAGGGATCCTCTCTGGGTTGTTGCATACATTGCAAGGCTGCTCATCCAAGTAAGATGCTGACAAATCGATGTATTTCTGAAGCTCCATGTATATATACGAATTTGGATGCATTCTAAGTTGTGCCAATTCGACTTTAATGGAGCTGAACAATGCATTGAGGAGGAGAGATGGATTGGACGTGGATTTGATCAATTCTGAAAGTAAATCGAAGAAATCTGATGATTGAGATCCATGATTACTGGCATCTTTGAAGTGTTTGCATAAGATCTGTGAGGATTTATCTGGATGCAATAAAAGTAATTGCTTCATCTCGCTGCGGAGCTTCTGAATTGCGGTTGAAAAGAAAATTCGAGAAACAGATTCAACATCATCAACGTGAGCATGGCCCAAACACAGCAATGTTGCACTTGAGACAATTAGCTGATCATCATAATCACTGAATAACAAGCCTTCTAAAGCTTTTTGAAGATTTGGATTTTCTTTGAGGAAAATTTCCCAAACATCAGGATGTTCTTGCGCAATCTTTTGTATTGTTATGATATCATGAGATAAATCAATTGCCATTTTGTATTTAATTTGAGTTTTGAATGAATTCGATGAATTATACTGAAGTATGATTTTTTCGGTCAATGACTTGTAGCGAATTTGATCTTTATACTTAAATGCTTCGATTGTGTTTCCGTTGAACAGCATAATCAAAAGCGTTAATGCTTGGTCAACAATTGGACCATCATGGCAAAGAGATTGTACTACGTTCTTCAAATTACTGTTGGATGATTGTGGGAACACCAGTGGAACTGTTTTAAGTAAGAAACGAACAATAGCTGCTTTTATCATCAAATTAATATTTTGATAAAGATTTTGTTTGTTCAATGCTTCCAATTGTAATGGAGAAAGGAATGAAATCATTCCAGCATTTGGAAAAGATGCTAATTGAATCGCTGGGCCTGTTTTATACTCTGAATTGAAAATCCTGAGAATAATTTCGTAGATTTGATCATCAATGATGCATTTGATATCCAATTTATAATTTTGTAAGAATCTTGCTGCTAAAACTATGACTGCTGAAGTAAATTCGCAGGAATATTCGATATTTAAGTCAACATTCTTCAAAAATTCGAAAATTTTTGTAAAGATATAATTATTTTTCGCATATTCCAATTCCTGATCATCAGAAACCTTTCTGCATGAAATTGCATAAATTAAATATAACCATTTAAATGATACAACTGGATTTAACTTCTCGGATGTGATTGGTTTGTTATTTCCAAGTGGTGAAAGATCAATAATATCCTTTATTGCAACGAGAGTATATTTTTGATTTATTCCTTTAGCAGAATTAAGCCAATTTCCCATTGTAAAGAAGGCTTCGTTATGGCTTTCTTTTATCTGCACAATAATAGACGCAATTCTTGGTGTTTTACAAGATTCGTCTAATGTTAAACTCAAAAATCTATCCATGAAAAAAAATTGCCAAAAAAAATACCAAAAAAAATTTCTTGTTCTTCCCAGTCTCTGACTAGTTATGACTTTTATACTTCACCCAGCACACTATATACAGTCCGAACTATCATAGTCTTTATAGTTATACTAGAATTCTCCGTAGATATCTCACATCGCCAAAAATGAAGAAATCATTGGGAAATTTTTGAAATTTTGTTTTAATTTGACATGTAAAGCAGAATTAGGCAAAACAACAAATCTTTTGTAAGATGCTGAAATACCTTATATAAATCGAATACATTCACTTTATAGCATTAAATATTTCCATTGTTATGAGTTGGTATATGATATATGGATATTAATATTTTTCTCAATAGCAACATTATATACTTGGTCATGATCTAAAGAACACAAGAATCAAAGATGAGTATGTATGATTAATTATAGTTTTTGCTAAATATATTTGAAATGAAAAATATAAAATTTATTTCATTTTATATTTTTATGAGTGATATTATTTAAATGGAGACGAATATAGTAAAATTCTCAATGCTAAATGATAATACTGAATAGAATAGAATAAAAATTATATAATTTGTTAACATAAAGAAAGTGAAATAGTTCATTGTAATAAGGTGAGACAAGTGATGCCTTTTCCTTGCCATTCTATTGTTGTGAGAAGCTTCTTTTCTTCCAATCCCCAAACACGGCAAGTTTTGTCTGTACCACCTGTAACAACATATTTTCCATCATTTGAGAAGCAAACATCCCAAATCCATTGAGTCTGAGCCTTGTCTTCAAGTTTGAAATACATTTCGCATGTTTCTAAGTTCCAAACAATAGCTGTGGAATCAGCTGATGCTGTGGCAAAGAGTTTTCCATCAGCAGAAGCTGCAACACGAGTAAGAATATTTTGGTGAGCTTCGAATGTTTTAGTAATTGTGATTTGGTTATTGACATAAGTAAAGATAACAACATGACCATCTTGAAGGCCTGCAACAATTGGTCCATTCTTGCCGCATTCTGCGATAGATCGAATTGGACTTGGTCCAAGCTTTGAAGAAGTGATTTTCTCTGTTGTATTTGGATTCCAAGCTTCGATTACACCGTGGTCATTACCTGTTAATAAAACAGATTTGTCTCCAATCAGTGCAATTGTATTTAAGCAGCATCCTGTTGGAATTGATTTTAATGCCTTAGGCTTGCCGAATTCCCACTTCTGCCATGTCTTATCTTCGCTGCAAGCGTATAGAAAATTGCCGTGAAAACAAAGATCAGTAACATTTGATTGATGTCCCTGATACATTTGTACGTGTTTCTGCGTGCGAACCGTTCTATCATAAAGGAAAATATAAGGATTACTTGCAACAAGGAATTTTGTATCAATATAAGGAATCATTCGATTTGCTTGTGCTTGTTGGATTTGGAATTTGCTTGGTGGAACTGATAAATCTGTCGACAGATCTTTTACGCAGATCATCAAGTCATATGATGCTGAAGCAAGAAAAGGTCCTGAAGTCATTTTAGATATTTTGACAAATAAAAAATTATAATTTTTCGAAATTGAAAATATAAACACCACATATGATATGGATCTAAACATAAACAAAGACAAAATTTTTTGACATGTAAATTTGTATTTGACAGGAAATAATTTTATTGTCAAAAATATTTAGAAACTAATGAATTTGCTAACAAAGATTTTTTTAATCAATTTTGCGATGAAATAGTTGTGGAAGCTTGAACCATTGTGACAGTAGCATGCATTAGATATCAATATGATTAATGGTGGAAGGAAATATCAACTTTTACGTTAAATCTGATCTTTTTCAAGGCGTTTTATAATTTTGGAGATTTTTCTTCAAAAAATGAGAATTATTTTTGACACGTAAAAACTATTTCTGACAGTTAGTAAAAAATAGAACAATTGATTTAAAAAACACTAAAGCAAACAAAAATAAGAAATAATATTATCTCATTGTGATTCAGGAACATCGATCTTTCCTTTGGCGAGTTTGTTGATGTTTTCGAGAGTTTCTCTTGAAGTGCTATTAACGATTGTCTGGATGTAGATATCTCTCGATGCGTGTCTCTTATCGAGATATCTGTCGAACTCAACCTGCGGGACATCCAAGACTATTCTAGCGAATTCGATTAAGCCCAAAGAAGCAATGTTTTCGAGAACATCAGACGAAACTTTATCCAAGGAATCCCAGAATAAACTTTCATCGACTGGATGCCTGTCTATCAGCAATTCTCTGACGACTTTCACGTACTCTTTCTCCAGTAAATCTTTAAGTCCACCGCAACTCTTGCTGTATGCTCCGAGTCTCCACCAGAATTCTCTTCGTGGATATAAAGCTGTTGGATCTTTTTTGGCAGTTTTGACAGCTACCTCCCACATTGACTTCTTCTTGTACTTACCTTTTCCTATCAAGCCGCTGTGAATTCTCTTGCAGTCTTCTTCGAGCAACTTCAAGTAATTCTCGAATACTTCTTTGGACTCGAAAGTCTTCTTGATCATCCTTCGCCTGTTGATGAGTTTCTTGTCGATTTCTTTCTTCTCTTCTTCGACCAAGTTGTCCCAGTGCTTTCTGAATGCTCTAAGCTCCGCGACGTCATTCCTGGTGAATGGAAGTTTATCAGCAGTAAACAGTATATCATCCTGCTTTGATTCAATGAGTGTAGACTTGGGATCAATCTCAACGCTCGTGTCATCATCGTTGGACATAGATAGAGAACTTTCGAAAAATTTTGAGCCCGCGAACATATTTGCGTTCGAACCGAGCGCGAAGCCTTTAACTTCCTGAAGTGTCTCTGTGTCAAATAGCTCCATCGGGAAGTCCTCTTCAGCGTTCTTTGGAACAAATGGTTTGCCAACTGTTGGATCGAAATATTTTTTGAGGCAATTCTGGCATGTATCTTCGTCTTTTGGTGAAATTTTGAAGAACGGATCTGGTTTGAGAATTGGACGCTCTGAGATTTTGAGTGGCACAAATGGCGAATCATCCTTTTTTGCGGCATCAACTTCTTCATTTGTAAGAGAAGCAAAATGAAGTTCTCGAATTAAGCTGGATTGATTGCCTTCAACTGGTTTCCTTGGTCCACTAATACCAGTGACTCTCTTTCCTTCATCTTTAGGCTTATCGTTCAAATCTAATGGATCATCATCGAAAACTTGGCTCTGGAAGTAAGGAATAGCACCACCAAATGTTTGAAGATAAGCATCTGGAGGAATTACAGTTGTAAACTTAGATGGCGGTCTTTTTGCAGTTTTTGAATGTCGTTTGAGTGTGCTAGCTTCTGTAGATGCTGAAAGCTTAGGTGGTTGATCTTTTTCTTTGATCTTAAAACGAAGTTCGTCGCTTTTATTTGTTAACGAGTCTCCTAAATCTTTCGAATTTAATGCAATGAATTGTTTTTCTGCAAATGAACGCGTATCTGGGTCATTAATATCGTATTCTGGATACTTTGTTGCGAATCCTTTGTACATTTTATTATAATCTTTTGCATAAGGTCTGTTTACAAGCACATTGACCATATTATCCATTGGTGATGGTTTTGAAGGATCTAATGCAGGTGGAAGAGTGCCGTAAATTGGAAGTCCCATTTCGATATTTCTCAAAGGTCCATCAGAAATCCATGATGATTTCTCTGTCATGCCTTCTGTACCACCTTCATCAAGGTTAACTGGACGAAGATGAAATTTCGCTTTTGTTTCTGGCTTGTAAGGAAAAATCGCTTGTCTCATAATTATTTACAAAAAAAACGTGTTACAAAATTTTGGGGTTAACACTCATTGAATTTTATTTGGGTCTACCCTATCATAAATTGTCAAACCCTGAAATAGTATTATGAAAAAGTAATAAGACCGAATTCTCTAGATCCATCATACACTGAAGAGTTTGCATCAGAATTATAGCATTCAATAGATGATCAAATTAATTTCAAATTTTTTTTATGCAGTATGATGATTCAGAACAAACTTGACTATTTTTGAGTTGGTTATGGCTATTTTTATTAATAAATTGCCCTAACTTTACACTTATTTGTAATTTGCTGATTTGTGCTAAGAATAAGAAGTTCATCCTTTTATCACAATATCTTTAAATGCTTTAAATATAGTTTCTGGAAGGAATTCCTCAGTAGGAAGATTTAATATTAACAAATCTTTTGCATATTCCCTCCCATATTGAGTTATGATTGCAAACTGTTATAGTATGTTTTACATTCTTTTATCTAAGCTAGGTATGTTTTTATAATAGCTAAAACTCAGTTGGAATTCCAACTGAAACTTTTGATTGAATTATAAAGTTAATCAGTTTTGTGTAAACATCACAGCTGGAAAAGGTATGATTTAAGTAGGTTAACACAGTAAATTAGTTAATTAGGTCTCTAATCAATATTAAAATGAAAATTCTTGATTTTGAAAGTATAAAAATGTGAAATATTCAAAATTAAAGATTAATAAATGCAAATCACACAATATGTGAATCATAGACACAAGTCCGAGTAGTAATAAATGAGATTTTAGCCTATCGTTTTATTTTACTTTGCCATTCGGATATTTTTGTTTGAAAAATTTTCAACAAACGATAGATAATTTCTTGAATTTCTTGTTAAATCAGTTTTATATGCTTTATGCAATGTATTTATCAAAAAATTTTAATTGTCATGGTGGTTAATTTTGTGATGATTATCTTTATTTTGTTATATAGATAATAAATATTATAAAATTTCCAATAAATTTTTTCATAAATTTTAACGATCAAAATGTAAAGAAACCTAAAATTGCTCTAAATATATCAATAAACATTTTTATATGTAAAATTTCTGCGGACAATTAATTAAATGGCCCGGCTCTCAAAAATTGAGTAAATGATTTTAGTTTTGATAGAAACCGAAAATAGCCGTAAATCATTTTACCTCCAAGTTTACCAAGTATTTGTACTTACCTTTTTACCAGTTTACACAATCGTATTTATTAGGTTTACCTTATAATGTGTTCATTTATTACAAAATTTATCCAAGTTCCCATTTATCTTTTTACCATTCAATACAACGCCCTAACAATTTCGACACTAACCTTAGTTTCGTGAGATGACTTTATGGATCTTAGCAGGCCAGCATTGATTCATGATTCCTTATCATGATTACTACAATGACCCTTGGTTTCTTCGATACACAAGGTTCTTTCACAGGTTTCTAGTCACAATCTTCAATGAAGATCTTATTAAACTTAGAGTTCTATGAGTTTTATCTTTACTTAATTCATTTATAGAAATTCATCACTTTCAATTCATTATGTTCTTAAATTTGCATTCATATATACGATAATATCTTCTAGATCCTTCGATAGTATATTCTTTTTCCTATAGTTTACGTAAATACAATGATCACCTAGTTTTTATTATTATATAAAGGACTGCGTAACATTATCATATTACCTACATTCTTTCGTAATTCATTGTTCAAACCATTAATATTCTCTCGTTTTCTATTTCATTTTTTTTTCATCGTTTCATGTCATCACGTTCCGTTAATCCCATCGCTCTACAGGTTGATTCATCAGTTCATAGTTCCAGAATTTATCATTTCATTTAATCATCAGCTCATTTATTTCATATCATTAGTTCATTATACAATATAGTTCATCAGTTATTTATCAATTTCTATCCAGTCCAGTATCCATCAACAATTAATGCATTAATCCAACCAAATGTCCAATAGCCATCATAGATCATATCATATTGAACAGCAACCATAGCATTTGATACAATACAGACATATAGATTCACCTTCAATAGCAAGTTCATCAATTAAGACATTCATCATGAGTTTAGCAACCAATCAATTTAGTATCACGCTCTAATTCATCCGTTATCAGCCTTTATTATCAATTTCATTCAAGCATTCATCATTAGAGATTCATCAGTTTCTACGGTTCATCAACAGGTTTATCGGGTTTCAACATTAGATTCATCAGGGTTCAGCTCATAGTTCATGTAGGGTGTTCAGTGTTTTTTGTTCATCATTTCGGAGTTCATGTTCTATACTGCTCAGTATCCAAGCAAAGATTCTCTCGTCAGTTAGATCTGCTTCCAAGGTTTCTCTTTTAATGATTAGTTCAGGTTTCATACATGCTCTGCTCAAGGTTATATGTTCATTATGGTTTTCATTAGTATTTTTATCTAGACTTCAGGTTTTTGGATTCATCAGTTATATAGTATTCATCATTTTCCAGGTTTCATGGTTTCGGTTATTGCATTTTTCTACTAGATCTCCATTTTCAGGTTTGCACGGATACATAAGGACATATGGATTAGTTCAAAAGAGTTTCTATAGGTTTTCACGGTAATGATTTTCCCAAAGATGGACGATGACGAACGATGATCTTTTTTGTTTGGACTTTCATAGCATCAATTTCTACTGGTTCTCTGCTTTATTCCATATTTAGCTTTTGCAAAGGTTTTTTCTCATTGTATGTAGGGATTAAGAATTTAATAATAAGTTAGCAGCTCCGGTTTAGATTTTGATGGCGATCTTTTTCTGATAGTTTTTCAGCTATATAAAGATGAGTTTCCCAACCACATGCCACGATGATCCGCGATAATGCCGCGTTTTGGTTCCAGAAGCAGTTCAGATTTTCTTCGGTTCAGATGATTTCATTGGCTCGCGTTTCGGTACATTGAAGTTGTTACTCTTCCATAGTATGCTCTGGTTCAGATGCTTTCGGTCGGATGATGATGCAAGCGGTTTCGATGTTCAGTTCAGGGTTCAGTTTTCATCGCAGCATTGGTTCACATGTGTTCCGGTTTCTTTATGCAAAAGGTTCAGATATCACTTTACAGGTTCACTGTTTCAGGTTCTATTCTGTTCATGGTTCAGATTTCTTGGTTCAGGTTCAGAGTTTCAGCTTTCATTTGTACAGGTGCATTTTCATAAGGTTTCCTAGGTTCCATGGCTTTTTCCATTCGAAGGTTCAAGTGCATTATTAATCGGGATTTTCATGTAGACATTTGATTTCATTAGGCTCTTGGTTCATGGTTTTGCTTTTCGAAACACGGGGAGTGGCAATTAGTGGGTTCATGGATGAGATAACTTTTGAGTATCTAATATTGAGACACACAAGCAATCGGTTACAGAAGTCAGTGTACTAATATGTTACCTATGATGAGAAGTTGGCTACATTGGTTCCTAAGAAGATTTTCTTCTCTTTTTTCACACCCCACGGAATTTCGAGGGTGTGTTTTTTTCTCTTTCTTTTCAATCTAGTGTTCCTGTTACTACATGTTCCTAGAGTTCCCAATGGCCACATTTTTGGTTCTGTTCCGAGTTCTGCTCATTTTTTCCACTTCTGAGAAGTATGAGGAATCTTCATTGATGAAGTTTTTTTGAGTGTTCCCATTTTCCATATTCTTGAGGTTTTTTACCGACCAAAACTAAATAAACGGATCTAAGCGGGTGGTTTATTAGGCTTGAATCTAGAACATTCACCTCTGCCTGCGTTTAGATAACTTTTCCTCAAATTTACTTTTTTTTCACTCTTATAAAAGTGTCATAATATTATGCATTACATATCATGCATGTTGTAGGGTATAACATAAAGAAAAATATTGATGCTTTACACTCCAGAATATCTGGTGCTAATAGGGCATTGTTTTTTCTTACGCTTTTAGTTCTATTCTATATCTATCCTTTAATATTTTTCATTTGGAAGAACGAAATACTTACAATCATTGGTAATTTCCGTTCTACAAGTCTATACTCGACAAAATTAACAAATCCATTGTATAAAATCGATTTTCCTAAAATAGAAGCTGATTTTAATAAAACAGAAGCGGTTAAAGAAGCTTTTCTCCATGGATGGAACGCATATAAGAAGTACTGCTGGGGCCAGGACGAATATATTGCAGTTGGAAAATGTTCGAATAATTTACGCGCCGGTTTAACGATTATTGACTCTCTCACAACACTATACTTGATGAATCTTACAAAAGAGTTTGAAGAAGCTAGGATTTTTGTTGACAAAGATTTTATTCCACTCGGTGAATGGAGTATTTTCGAATTCATTATCAGATATATCGGTAGTTTCATATCTACATACGAAATGACTGGTGATGGACTCTTTTTACACAAGGCAATAGAATATGCTGATATTATTCATCCATTGATGGGCGATGGCATATTTTTTGCTAAGGTTAGTTTTTGGCAGAATGAAACAGGTCTTTATGCCACAATAATAGAGACAAATCAAGTAACTCTCGCAGATACTTCTTCATTTCAGCTTGAATTCGCTAGATTGTCTGCAATAACAGGTGATGATAAGTATATAACATTAGCAATACAAAATTACATCACTCTTTGGACAGAATACAAAACTGGTTTAATTTCACAGAATTTCGAATCATTTGGTTTTCTCTCAATCGGTAGTGGCTCAGACTCATACTACGAGTACATCATCAAGACATACGTGATGACAAATGGTGTCTCAAAGAAAATCCTCGAGAAATACTGCGAAATCGTCGGCGAAATCAAAAAATTAATTGTTTTCCACTTCAAAGACTTGATTGGCGTCACTGGATTCCACACCGTATTCAACCAGCAGTCCATAACACAGGAGCACTTGGAGACATTCGTTGGCGGAATGCTCGCGGTTGGCGCAGTTAGAGACAATCCAAAAGCAGACGAAGATTTTCAACTTGCGTCAAATTTGACAGAGTCATTCTACAAAATTTACGAACGAATGAAGACAGGATTAGCACCAGATCAAGTTGATTTCGACATAGAGCTGACTCCTCACGAGTCTCAATACATGTTGAGGCCAGAGACAGTTGAGTCCATCTGCGTGATGTGGAAATTCACTGGCCTCGAAAAATGGCGAAGATTCGCATGGAACATTTTCACCGCTATCAACAAATACGCGAGAAGAAGTGAAGGGTTTTCGTGGGTTTCTGATGTCGATGACCCAGAAAACACTGAGATTGTCGGCCCACAAGAATCATTCTTTTTCGCAGAAACTTTAAAATATTTATATTTGACATTCGCAGACTCATCTCTCATTTCTCCCGCAGAATGGGTCTTCAACACAGAAGCGCATCCACTCAGAATCTTTTCGGAAGAGGAGACAAAGAAATGGTCGAATATGCTTATGTTTCATATATAGAACGAAGAAATATTTTTTCTTTTTCAGTGAACCATGACGATACTTCAAACGAACCATATGAAAAAGACTGTATAATCGATAATCATTGTTCTCTTGGTTTTCATTTATAGTATGCATCTGAACTTTTCCCAATGGTCTCTCGAAATTGTTTGGTCAGGTATGTATAATTGATAGGAATGCATATTTAGCAGCATAAGTAGATTATTTATTTTGTGTCAAAACTGCAGTTGCTGACTGTAAATAATTCAAGCTCACAAAAAAAAAAATCAATGATTCGCGTATCAACAACCGTGACATTTATACTCTTAAATTTGGTATAAGCTTACATCATTAATTTATATCAAAAATCTGCTAAATAAAGTAAAAACAGATGTTTTTTGATTAAATGGATGATGATGAGGTTTTCTATCGAATGTTATTAGTTTCCAATTTAGTGATAGATAAATGACTTCACAATTATTTGTTCCATAAGTTGGCGAATCAATTGATTTCTCTGAAGTTCTTTTGGTAAAACTCAAATGCCCAGAAATTTTTGTTGGTGAATCGACATAGCATGAATACAATCTAATAGTCCATTTGCTGTCACTGCTGAAAATTCCATCACCTTCATTTCCATAAATGCAGCTATTATATAAATTTAAACCTGTCCATGCATGTATAAAACCCTCCCAATTTGATTGATGCCTTGAATTTCTAACGAAATTCATATAATAAAATGAAATCGAATATATAAACATACCAAGTCCTGCACGTCTCCCATCTTGTTTATTATCAACAACTTCGATATATTTAAATGTAAGTACAACACTCTCCTCCAGATCGTGACAAATGGTGCAAAATTCATAGCATTTGTTCTTTGTCACGTTAAGATTAGTGACAAATTCGTTGCCTTTATATACATAGAATGGCATCGTTCCACCTATAGTGTGAGTGTTGCAAGCTGTTATTGAAGTAAAATTTACAAAAAGCTTGTGTTCATTTGTATTTGGGAGCTCAAAACATTCAGCTGTTCCTCTTCCTTTGCATTTTGATTTATAAAAACAACTCCGATCTTGTATAAAGCTTCCATTTGTTTTGAAATACATTGATCCACCCCAATCGTTTCTGTAATCATTATTTGTACATTTAATAAATGAGCAATCTTCTAGGAGCAGCGTATCATTTGTTTCAGTGTCGAATCTGATAACTCCAGTACCAGTTACATTCATGAAAACGCAAAACGAAAAATAATAATTGCCTGATGATTGATTAAAGAATGTTTCGTTGTATATTAACTGACTTGTGGATGATGGGAAATAAGTATCCCAGTCTTGATTCATTGCAGAAAGCTTCAAAGACATTACTTCTTTGAGCATTTGAAACTGTCAAAATTGCTTAAATTTGAATTAATGTTTGTAATCTTATTTTAGAGAAATCAAATAAATTTTAATATACTGTTCAAGTAGAACATATCCATCTGTCAAAACTTAACTCAATTTTGTGAGAAGAAAATATTTGTTGATATAAAGTGAGTTGTTTTTTATCAAATAAGAGTTTGGAAGGCAGACAAAAAAATATATGTTATGTATGTGAATTTGATTTGTTATCGATGATGTGACTTAACCGTATTAATTTAATAACATTACAAAAAGCGAAGTCAGGTATGCATGGATAAGCATTGTACGGAAATTTTCAGTAGATTAATTTTGGATTTTAAAAATCTTATTTGTATCCATTGATATTTAAAGTATAAACTATACTCAATACGTGCTTTCTATAATACTACATAGTATTACATAATTTGTTGCCTTCAACTTTTGATATCTAATCTCAGATGTACCATACCGAAAAGATGTTTTATCATTATTAAAGATTGCATCTGCAGAAGAGTGAAAGCATCATCCGCAAAAAAAAAAGAAATTTAATTTCAATTTTCTCGCTTCTTGTGAATTAAGAGTATTTTCTAGCTGCCGCACCCACACATACGGATGTGGCAACTGAGAAATGATACACTCAGCGTTTACCGTTAAACTGTTTTCGATAAGCATCGACAGATACTAGTCTACAAGTGCAGTAAGTACTGATGTGTAAACATCTGCGCATACAGTCTGCAGAAAAATAGAAGCTTGAAAAAACCATGTGATTTTCCTGACTTTACATGTCGGTTTTTAAAAATTTACATGTCATAATGCCACTTTTATAAAATTGACATGCTCCTTGTCTTTATTTTTGACACTTTACAAGTCATATCTGCTGTGTTGCTTTTTCGTCCCTATATTCGGTACGGGACATGATATCTCATCAGATATTAATCAAGGCCTTCCCTGAGTAGGAAAATAATTCCCTGATTTCTACAATTGAAGATTATAAATCCATCAGACTGATAAGTGTGTTTTGACGCTTTACGTGTCAGAACTCAAAATAATGTCATTTAATTTTTTTGAGGTGAGATAAAAATATTCGGGGGGATAGTGTCAGACCCTATTTTTGCATATTATTTATCACGAATGCCAGTCTACAACTGTATGATTCTTAACAGTTCCGGTGGCCTGATTTTTTCGTGGTCATACAATAAAGACGCTCCACAGCTCGATTCAAACGAAGTAATTATCATCGGCTCTACTTTACATTCACTTCATGCTATTTCTGTCGCTATTTCACCTACACCAAAATCATCCGGCTTCACTGAGCTTGAATGCACAACATGGAAAGTCTCAGTCCTTCAAACAATTACGGGCCTTAAATTTATGGTATTCACAGATACAGGATTTGCCAAATCTCAAGAGCTCTTGAAAGAAATATACGGCGTTTATGCAGACTACGTTCTGAAGAACCCATTCTATCACCTTGATATGCCTATCGCGAACTCATGTCAAAAATTTGTTACTGAAGTTTCCAGCGTTGTTGAACGTTATGGCGCTTGAATTTTATAAATATTTAAATATTTTAAATAGCAACTCTTTGATACAAAATTATATTTTTGATATACTTATTTGAAATCTTCATATTTTAGCACCAAAATCTATCTCTCCTACTAATAAATTATATATAATCACGAGATTGAAAATAGTTTGTGAAAACAAGAAAATAAATTTCGATCGCATTAGTTCAATAACAAAACCTTCGAATGTCATTTAATTCGCTATTCGTTGCATTTACTTCATTCCTATAGCCAGAGCATCAATTTTTAGATTTCAATTTAATTTTCCCAGTTTTCATGAAACTGTCATGAGTATAATCTCTGCCTTTGTTTAAATATGATATCTAGAGGATGTAATGTTTATATTGTTATGACGATTTGAAATTCAACAATTTTTATTTCATAGTTTTTAAATTAACAAAGATGCAAATGCATCATTCTATATAGTATTTATTCTTCGGCCTTTTCTTCTTCCTCTTCGCCATTATCTGGTTCAGCCATATCTGGGATTCCTTCGTAAATAAGGAATTTCTTGCCATTGTCAGAAAGAAGATGTCCAGACTTGACGTGGACGCCCAATAAAACTTTCTGTAAAGCCTCCAATTCTTCTGGTGTTGGCTCTTCAACGTTTGCTGGTGTTGGGCACTGAATTCCGAGATCATTGCAAGCAGACTCAAGACCGATGTAATCAATTTTACGAGCAAGGCTGGCCATTAAAGTTTCATCATAAGGAATATCGACATTTTCGACTTCTGTAGCGATGATTTTGAGTGGATAGTGAATTTTTCCGTCAGAAGAATCTTGAAGGAAGTTGTGGAGATAAAGATTCATTAAATATCTTTCGAATTATTGTCACTTTTCATAAGGGCACTTTTTTCCTAAAGAGGCAAAATTATTTATCTTCAATTTTCTCATTAATTCAATGATATTATCATTATATTTCTGTTATATTTCATATTATCTAATCAAATAGAATCCATTTATATAGGTCATTAGTTATAAATTTCATATTTTAACAATTCAATATATTTCTAAAATTATGAGAATTGCAAGTGCACAGTGGCATTTTTCAAATATAATTATATATACTATTTGTTTTTTACTTATGTTATCTTCAATAATGAATACAAATAATACAATTCCTGATGCAAACAATTTTTGACATGTAAAGAATACCCGTCAAAAAGAATTTTTTTGACATGTAAAGTAAAAAGTGGCATGACCTTTTGCTTGAATGTCTCACCGTAAATTCAATGCACCACGCCGTGGTTCCCTCGGTTTCCTCCCACGTGGCCGTTCCCATGCCGTCCGTGGCCGCGTACGCAGCTGGCCAAAGGATGATGCCTCCAAGAA
>MRSU01010306.1:0-38915 GCA_008369845.1 Trichomonas gallinae
TTGACGAAGTTTGTGGCTGGGGCAGCAACTATATCAATAGCTTCCATATGTACACTGGAAAAGTGTCAGAAATGAAATAATGTCAGATGTTGAAACCTCAACGCAAATAAGAAAAAGTAGACCAACCCGTCATAGATTTATCTGATTTTTATTCATTGATGAGTGAAAATGTTCAGATGTAACAACTATTGATCTACAATTTCAAAATTCAAAACGAAAATTTTGAACTGGAATGCATCCCATTGATGATAGAATCCATAATAATACTGGAGAGAACTTTAAAAAGTCTCCATTTGCCTATTTCCTTTTATTTTTAATAACAGCTCTGTAACACTATTTATTACTTCTTCCTGCAACTTTGTTGATGGTATGTGAAGAATTGTGCTATTATCAACTTTACTATAAGTATAATGAAATATTTTGTCATTGTTTAATCATTCTGATGCTTTTCTACTCTATTTAAGGTTTAAGATGTATTTTATAACAATATAAATCCTAAATACAGTAGAATAACTTAAAATCTCAGAATAAATTGGGATTTAGAAGAGTATTGAACCATGAGCTATCAAAAGACTACTATATCATTCAAAATGAATGTAATAATAATCTGTTGACGCTTTATTTTGTGACAAATGAATTTTTCAAAATATTTTCATCATGATATATTGAAATTGTGCTATATTAATAAATACAGCGTTATTGATTTGAGTTCATTTGTATGAATGAATTATTATTATCTTTTCTCGAACCAAACATTTCTTTGCAGACTGTTGTTCAGAACACATTCAACATACAATTGATAATTTCACGCGAATCAACGAACAAGAATTCGGATTTTGCGAGTTATGCTCAAACAATTTATGAAATGTTTGAAAAAATCGACCAATTTAGTTCAACCGCGCTACATCCATTCTTAAGTATTGCACCTTTGATACTATATAGATTCGATCCTATAAGACAAACTTATATTAATCGTTTACTTCAATTTTCTTTTCCTACGGCAATTTCAATACCATTATTTCACTCAATTTCTGAATTAAATCTTACCAATCAAATATTAGACATATTTATAGAACAACTTACGAATTTTTCATTAAATAATCCTAAATCTGCTTCATCAATGCTGAATATTGCGTTATATATGTATGAATCTAAGCGAGATGTGCGCATTGCATTACTTATTCGCAAGATTTTCCATTATATGGACATGAGCGAATTGCCAGATTGCGTTTTTATGATCAGACAAAGAAGATCTCACTCTCATGATTTGGTAAATTCGATAGAAACTAGCATACGCACGTGTTTAAAACATAAAAGCGATTTTTCAGTGCAAAACTCAGATGTTTTCTTCCTTTTTACTATTGTTAAGCTAAATCTTGCATCAGGACTCAGATTATTAAGATTTTTGATCCGAGTAGGTATTATGCAGACGAAAGATATCAAAGATTACAATTTCAAACTACTTCCTCCAATAGATATCATTGATTGTATTTGCGGTATCTGCTCTGATAGAAACATGGTCAAACACACTGATTATTTAGCACAGCTATTTGCACAAATCTTCATTTCATCGGAATATCGTGAAATTATAACTTTCGCTTTATATAATCAAGATGAAAGTCCAATTTTCCTTACTATTACATACAAGGCAATAGATATATGCGCGCAAAAAGCCAAAAATTTGCTTTTATCAGCAGTAGATTTATTTTCAATTTTATATTCCGTGAATTCAACAATACAAAGCAATTTACTTGATACAATTCTTAGAATATCAGCAACAACGCCTGATTTGATGGACCAAGCATTGATATATCTCAAGAAATTAACAGTTCGAAATTCATCAACAAAAATCGCAATAAATAAATTCTGTTTCTTATTATCCCTCATAGAAGAGAGCATGCAAATATACGTGACACAGATATTAAATATATTATTCCAGTTCATTTCGGTGCCGTTTTCTAGAAATAGAATTTTCAAAGCATTGCGCAGCCTAGATAAGAATAATTTGGGACAACAAGGCATTAATATGATTAATGAAACGTGTAGAAAATATTTACCATCTATTGATAAATTTAAAGATTTAATTTCATATGATCAATTCGGAAACGCTATTGTTAATGATACACCATCAGTTACAATTGATTTATTGATATATTTAGAGGCTGATCCAAAAGAATTCCTTGAAATTAAAAAGTTAAAAGATTATCCTTTAGTACCAGAGTTTGATGTCAATAATTTACTGTTGCTCACAGATGTTTTTGCAATTTTAGCACCATATGATGAAGAATGCTTCAAAATATTCTGTGATTTTTCAATAATCATCGCACAGTTCAGTGATGGCATCAAAATACAGCCAAAAGATTGGATAGAAATGAGTTTAAATCCAAATTTCGCACTCAAATTATTCCAACAAAAGAACTCGTATCCATTTACTTATCAATATTTCGTTCTTGATACATTAAAGCAAATACAGCTTCCAGAGAACGTGTTTGAATTCATATTCAGTTTATTCATGCAGCGAGAAGATATTAATCAACATTTCATGGAAATGATTGATGAAGATGTTCGTTTAAGTGTTTTAATGTCATATAGAGAATCACTTGTAACATTATTGTGCAAAGAAAATAATCCACTCAAAATCGATTTGCAAGATATTCTTAATAACTTGGAATATGACATATCAAACAATGATGTTTCAACAAGTCTCCTTGAGTCATATGCAAATTTATTACAAATCCATATGAATAGTAACAAAAAATCAGTAAATAAACTTCTAGACATGCTAAGACAAATCGAGTTTACTGATCCAATAGCAGTTGGATCATTTGTACAATTAGTATTAATTAAATCTCCAAGGGATCTATTCGTTGAGTTATCGAAAAATATTATCAATGATTTTGCAAGTAAAACACATTCACTGTTTTTAAGAACGAAAAGTTCTGCCAAAAGTATTCCTTTCATTACAATGCTCAACTGTTTATCTGCTAAGTTTCAATTAGATAAAAAGATTAAATCTGATTTATTCGACTTACTGATCGAAATCATCAATCCAGCGCATCAGTTCGCTGGGAAAACGGTCATATGCAATATATATAACTTATTAATCCAAGTCGTTAAGTTATTCAAAGCAGATTTTGCTGAAAATTACGAATTGTTTATGCATAGATCAGAAGCGTTCGCCAAAACACATGCTAGACAAACAAGTCCTAAGCAACACGGTTTGTTAGTTGCATTGCTGACAAATTACAAAGCTTCTATCAGCGGTGACAAGAATAAGAGGCAAAAAGATAAATACCATTCACTTATTAATCCATATGGGCGACAAAAGTGGCGCTCAACTAATAAATTCATTGATCAGGCTTTGAGAGAGCAAAGCTCAGATGATGACGACAACTACGCAGATTTGGAAGGCTTTATAGTCGAATCAGACGAAGAAAACGCAAATAAAACTGATGATAATGCGGAGTCAGGATTTAATCCTGAAGAAGAAGAATACGAAGAAGAATTGGATGAAGAGAGCCAAAGATTGGAATACGAACTCGCCATGCAGAAAATTTTGAAATATAAAGACAAATTTGGTGATAACAAAGATAAAGAGCCTTCCAAATAACCGAACAATATGGCTCAAACATAACTAAGATCTATGAATTTCTGAATTGATCCTTGAGCACAACTGATAATAAGAAAAAAAAATATTTTTTACTCTACTTTAAGACTGGTCCTCAGATTAGACCTTCAATTTTCCTCCATTTTGACCAGTATAAAATATATTATTGTATGTTGTATATTAAATATATATGTAAGATTTAATTCGTTTTACAAAATATATCTACATCAGATTAATTAATCACTGGCAATTATAAAACAAATCAAGTATTAGATTTTAGAACTGTTATTTGTTGGTTTAACTAAAGGATTTACTGTTATATTTTAATCATTTTAAGCTTATTATGCGCGAACTTCGTTTTACTCATGATGGGCAATTATATTTCTTTAGGATAATCACCATATCATATAGAAATCTTGTATAAGTTTCCAACAAAAATAATATTAATAATTTTTTTTGTAAAGAATGATATTTAATAAACAAAACAGGTCCATATGATAGTACGCCGAGATAAGCATTACTTAGCAGGAGATTTAGCCCTTGCACTTTTTGATGCAGCTTTTTTACTTCTTGAAGCTAATGATTTGTGAAGTAATTTAGCATGTTCTAACTGTGATTTTAACTCTTTAATATCAACTGTAAGTAATCTGTTTTCTTCTGTATATTTATGGATTTCAAGCATAATCATTTTTCTTCTTTCCATTCTGATTTTTGTTTGTTGGGTTCCTTCAGTATCTAGTTCTTTTTCGATACCTTTTCTCACTTGATCGAAGTTTCTTTCTTCAAATGATTTTGTTTTCGTTAGTTCTTGAGTTTCTTGGATAGCTTCATTTAACTGATTCTGTAATATAAGGTTTTGCATGTTGATTGCGCGATTCTCATTCCGTAATTGTTGAAGTTTTACCTTAAGTTCTGAAATATTATCACTCATAATTATAAACTGTACGTTAAAATCTTGACAAATAAATATTTTACACGTCAAAATTATCGAATGAAGTTAATATAATCGTCATTACACTGCATACAGGTACATACCATAAATTTACCAAATTTGGGGAATATTTTATTAAATCAAATGATATGATAATATATTTTTTTCAATTCTGAAGCTTGAAAATGCTGAAATTATAGTTTTCAACACCAAAATAATGCCATGTTAGATCTTTTGGTGCAGGAAGAAGATATTATTTTTTTGCTAATAAAAATACATTTAATTTCATTTAAATTGAAGGGATAGAGGTCTTCCATTTCTCGAAAGCCTCTGTTGCAAGTGCTTTCTTATCCTTTGTTGTTATAAAAACTCTCATCATCGATTGAGAGAAGTGAACAGGGTTGATAGCACTTATCTGGTCCTGTTTGAGAAGTTCCTTCTTGTTTTCATCTTTCCAGAAAGGAATGCACATAAGCGGATGACGATCTCTTGTCAAACCGTATCTGAATCTGCTGGAGACGACGCGGATATCGTCTGTTGTGAGTCCTTCAACCTTTTCAACGATATCCTCTTCAATGCTCTTTGGGTGTCTCTGAGAATATTTCTCGCCTTTGCTATTTTGAGGAGGAATGCGAATTTCACCGATATATTTGTACAAATCTCTGCGGATGATTCTCTGGGAAATCGCTTTCGCTTTTTCGCCAAATTGGCCCAAATCGGCTTCGTATAATATTCTATCATCAAATTGCACGTATACGGCTGGGTCTTCGATGATTTCGTTTAGGTCATTAGACTCGAAGAAATAGTCGAAAATGTCTTCAATCATTAATTCGATTGCTTGAACAACTCTGTGCTTATATACACGCTCTGCCATATCATTAAAGTTGTAGAAGAATCTCTCAAGTGTCGGAATCTCTGAAATTTTCCAGCAAAGCTGGTCGTCAATGACTCTAGAATTGTAAATAAGTCTGTCGTATTCAAAAGCACCTGTATTTAAGGCTCGATTCATATCACGTGATAAGTAATCGAATTTATTGACGTCAATGTCGCATTCATGATTGTGGACAATCGAAGCAAGGAATTTTGGAAAATTATTGTACTCATCGCCCTTAATATAGCTGCAAGCAGCATCAAGAACTTCAGACTCGATGTTTAATTTATATTTCTCATTGATTAATTGAAGTATTTTAACGGACATCTCTGCGTGCTTCCATGCGGGATCTTCTTTTGCGATTGCTTGATCGAAAACATAACTGTATGGTCCTTGACCGAGGTCGTGACATAGAGCTGCAATAATAACAGCTTTTTCGTATTTTTCGAGAATATTTAACTCTGGCTGTGTTTTCTTGAAATGGTTCATCCAAATTCCTGCAAGATGCGCACATCCAAGCGAGTGTTCGAACCTGGAATGATTAGTTCCAGGATAAACGAAAACAACTCCGCCAAGCTGTAGAATATTTCTCAATCTCTGGAATTCAGGAGTATCAATGATAGGCCAGCAATAGCCTGGAATCGATAATGGACCATAAATTTGATCCTGTGGTGAATGACTGCGCATTTTTTTTTTGAGAAATAAAAGTGACAAATAAATCAGATATGCCATGTAAATGTAAATTTACATGTCAAATCGAAAATATTTGTAAATTTTGTCATGTAATTTGTTAATTTATTTTATTGCCATGTAAATCAAAATTCTGTCATGTAAAGAAGCGTTTTTGTTATGTAAAATAAAATTTTGCCATGTAATAAAATTGTTTTGACATCATTATAAATGTTGAAAGATGAAGAAGATTTGTTTGATCCGAATCAGGTTATAGAAACTAGACCGGATGAATATTATATTAGAAAGATTGAGTATGCCATTGATAAAGCAATCGAAAAGATTGATGAAACAATTTTGTTCAATGGATATATGAATCTTGACATTTATATTAACTTCATTTCTGTGATTAGCTCCACAGATATTGGGCAAAAATACTTAATAGAAAAGTATGATATTAATCAAATTAAATCGCTTGTTGAGATATTTAAGCAAAAGCAAGTGAAAGAACTGATGTTTTCATTAATACATATATTTGTTAATTTCTCTTTCTTATTTGAAGGATTCATCGAATATTTCATTGAATGTGGAGGGTATTCAACTCTTCTTTCAATGAACATTCCTATTATGGAGAAGAAAGATCCAAAACATTTCAAAGATTATTTTAGATTGATTTATAATTTAACTTCATTTCGCCCGGATTTGTTTGATGAAAATCAGGCCATAATATTTCTAAAAAACCTCACAAAATCTAGTGATACGTACAAACAATACGGAATTTTATCTTTAACTAATGTATTTAGACAATTGAGTTTTACATCATTTGAAAATTATGTAACTGTATTTAATTTCTTAGCGCAATTATTAGATGGAACGAATGGATCAACAAACGAGACTGTCGCATGGTGTATTTATTTCCAATTACAAATTTCAGATCCAGTCTTTTTTGTTCAGTATTTGGTACAATCTGATATCATGAATGGCTTTGTTGATTCATTATTCGCAAGTGACAACAATGTATTAATGCGTACTGTATTGACAATTTTTTCAAATTTGGTTATTCATGGAAATAAACATTACACACAAAAACTCTTTAACTCAAATGTTCTACAAGCTGCAATTGAGTTGATGAAACATGAACATGTCGGTTTATATGCACTTTATTTAGTAAATAATTTCATGGCCATTGAAAACGAGTATATAGAATTGTGCCTGCAAAATCACGTTTATGCTACAGCTCTTGACTTATTTGATGATGGTAATTTAGCAATAAAAGAAGAGTGCATCAGATGCTGGACAATTATTGCAGCTCTTGGAAACAGCGAACAAAGTTCACATATTATCAATGAGTTTATTCTAGAGAAGATTATAGACTACATATCTGCTGAAGGAAGTTCGAATTCAATAATATTTGCACTCAAAACCTTGATTTTTATATGTGATAATAACCCAAAAATTGCAGAACAGTTACAAGAATCAGATTTAGAAGCAGTCCAAGAAATGGAAAATAATGAAATCCAAGAATTAGTTGATATTATTCTCAAAAGAATGCATGGTGAATAAAAGCTTTATATTGCTGAATATTTCTTATTTTATAAACGATGAATATTTTCATAATTTTTGAATATAAAGAATGACTGATTCCAAAGCTATTAGTTATAATTGGTTGACTTAATAGATGATATTTATTATAAGAATATCTTTGAATTCCAAATATTTTTGACTGATTATTAAAAAAGATTGTCAAAATTAAATAATGATGATGAAATGAAGCGTTGTGGCATAATATTATCATAAACAAGTGCTGACTCGTTTTTTTTTCTGCTAAAAAATAATTTTTTTTTCAAGTGATTTTTTAAATTAATTTTTTTATATTTGCGTGTGAAATCATTATTGATAATGATTATTTCTAGAAAAAGTCATCAATATAAAAAAAAAAATGGATGATTCAACTGCGTATGAAACATTGACGCAGTGTTATTTATTGCTTCGAGGATCATGTCCTACAAACGAGCAGATCCAACAAGCGACAACGTGGCTCGATTCATTTTACAAAGAACCAATTGCAATTCCACATTTAATAAATTTCTTCAAAAATTCTCAAGATCCTACAGACAGACAGCATGCTATTATCGGTTTAGCTAAATGCGTTGGATTATCTTGGGAATTGGTCGCTGTTGAGTCAAAAGCAGAAGTTTTTAAGATATTACTCGGAATGGTAATAACAGAACCGCAATGGACGATTCGTAGAAATATTATTGACATAATTTCAAAAGCTGTTTCCCCTGATTATTGTTTGATTATTTTAGAATTCGTCAGAGAATGCGTAAGCAAACAAAACACAGCACATTTAGAAATCGCTTTACTATTATCGGCACTTTTCCCACAGGGATTTTTAGAATCCTCCAACGATCCAAATTTGCCAAGTTTTTTCTTCGAAATGATAAATATAGCTTTCCAATGCCAGCAACCGGAAGTTTTAATAGCAGCCATACAATTCATACTAGAAAATAATATAATAGATACGTCTCCAAATTCTCATCCAGAATATTGGGAATGCTTTGTAAATTCTTTTGATTTAGTTATTAACAGCCAACTACTATTCCCACGATTGGTAAATTTATATTCTACGGCCCTTGGACACGCAAATGAACATGTTAATCCGATTCCTTTGCTAGAAAAATGTATGAACGTTTTTGCGCAGTCAAATTCTAATTTAAGGCTTATACTACAACTAAATATAGTAATACAAGCAATCTGTCATAATTATTCGCAATTAATCATTCAATCGGGAATCGCGCAAACGATTATTCAAACATATATGCAATATTTAATCGACCAATTCGAACCCGAAGACCAATTCGTGCTCAGCAACGCGCCAGCTTTTGAACCTATTTTTACAGATCTTTGCACGCCAGAAACGATACAGATGATGTGGGAAATGTGCTCGCAGGTAGCAACAGAGTTCCCAGGACTGTTCGTTTTCTCGCGAGTAATGGCCGCAACGTTCACTGTTGCGATTGATTTTTATTCATCACAAATGGAACAAGTTGTTTCAATTCTTAGAGCAGGCATACAATCGGATTCACCGCTGCTTAGAGATTCGTGCGCGAAAGCGGCTGACGAATTCGTTTCAAGTTTTGTTTTCGAATCTGACGAACTTTCTCTTGCTTTTGTTCACGATATTTATAAAGCGTGCCAAGCTAATATATCCGGTGAGCTCGTTCAGGTTTTGGCTTCTCTTTTGGATGCTACTAAGAAAACTGATCATGTTTTTGATGAATTTTTCCCATTTTTGGTTTCTGTCATACAGCAATGCGACGTTGAAACGCAGGCTGCAGCACTTCAATGTATATCAAATTTAGCCAAGTGGTCATCGTACAAAATCTTTGTATATTATGGACAACTCTTAGATATTCTCTCAGACATACTCGGCAGCACCCTTGATGCTCTGGAGCACCTAAAAGGTCCAGCAGTAATCACAATTGCTATAGTTGCTGTTGCAATTGGGTCAAATTTCGATGATCATTTAGATACAACGTTTCCATTCTTGATTAGCAATCTGGACAATGAGTCTCTTGGTGCTTCGTGCATAACAGCCTTAGAAAACATAATGGGAAGTTATGTCAATAGATATTATCAAGACCAGTACAGAAGCGAATTTAATGAGAAAATATTAGATCCATACATGGAAGGGTTCCTTCAATATACATTAGATAACGCAATGCTTGATTATTCATCACAGCATAAATTGCAAATGGAACTTGACGAAGGATTTGATTACCCACAACAGTTCGAAAAGAGTGCCAGCAGTCTTAGATTGCTTTCTGATATAATCGCAATCTCCCCAGACCTATATGATTTATACGGATCAATTCTTATCAAAGCTTGCGCGATACAAGCTAAAAGCATCGCACCAAAATGCAGAATAGCTGTCACATATGCACTAATAAACCTAGCAAAAGGCACCCAAGTCGACACCGCTGACGAAATAACCGTTGCACAAGCAATCGGCGCGATTATCATCGAGCTCGCTAGCGAATCAGACGCCAATGTGTGCTACGAAACGTTCCTTGCTGCGTCGCAGATCATTACATGGATTTCTTGGCGCTCACTGCTTGATACTGTAGAGCAGCTGATAAACGTCATCGCAAAGATGATAGAAGACCCGCAGACTCAGATGAAGAGGCCTATGGAGCGCGGCAGGGATTTGTTCAACGCCTGCTGCGACTTTATTGTCTCTTTGACTAAGTCTGCTGGTGATGCAATGGTTGATGGCGAGCAGCTGATTATGCCTTTGATTCCATCGCTGAAGTTCTTCGCGACTCATAATGTGATCAGGTTTAGATCAATTGCTTTGTCCATTCTAGCTTCACTTTTGACTTTCTCGTCGGCGAAAATCGACTACAGCCTGAAGTGCGATGCTTTAGAAGCATCATTAGCTACAGTAGAGTGTGGGCAATGTGATGAAGGCTCTGCTTTCTTGTGCTTGAAAGCTTTAGCGACGAATCACTCAGAGCTAGTTTTGCCATACGCCGCGCGTTTGTATCCTGTTTTTCTCGCTCACTTAGACCCAAACAGAGCAGAGATGGTCGAGCGCAACATCTTGATGAGGGACAGATGCGTCAGCTGCTTCGGTGAGTTCTTTTTGATGAAGATCTTCCAGCCGGATAACTGCGATATGTCGCAGGTGATTCACTTGTCACTTTTAGCCATGCCGATTCAACTTGATTTTGATTTAGTTCACGATACAATGGTCTTCTTCCTGTGGCTGTTCGAGCGTTCGAAAGGAAACTACAACGACCAGTTCTTGCGCGTTTTGGCTGTTGAGTTTTCCAATCATTGGTCGAATATCGAGTTACATGATTATAGGGAAGATACTTTACTGAACAAACTTCGATGGACAGCGTTCAATTTGTTCAATACAACAGAAAATGCTGAGAAGGTAGTAGCCGCCGCAGTTGACAGCGATGAAACGAGATTAGAATTTTTTAAGGCAAATCTTGCAGAACTAGCCCAAGTTGAAGAGGAAGAAGAGGCTATAGAAGAAGAAGCCTAAGTTGTTTGCAAAATAAATATGTTATATTGTTTGTTTTTTTATAATATAATCGTGATTTTTAACAATGTTATCATTAATCCACTGTTATTATGTGCTAAAACAATTGCAGACCATGTATGTAGTATAATTTCATTTACAATACTTATAAATATGGAGTGTGTCAAATAATGATTTTTCATTTTCTTGTAAACACACAATGAATCAATTATGCAGCATCTGTCGAATCAGTGTTCGGTCAATGTTCCATTTATTGAATGGAAAATGGTTCAAAGAAACAGAACACAAAAAATGATTCTGATTTGCACAATAGTTTGACTTTAATTCTTTGTCTAATAACTGATTGTTGTGAATCCAAAACTCTAGTAAATCATTTCGAAACATAGGCTTTTTCCGTAGCAAAACAAAAAAAAAAATTGAAAGGGTGCCTAATACTAAATTGATGATAGTAATAATATGAGAATATTCATATAAACAATCTAAAATCATTATATTTTAAAAATAATTTTCCAACAAAAAAAAAAAAAAAATAGCAAACTAACGTAAAAACCCTTGAATTAATTTCATAGGTTTACAAAATATCGCTCAAATTTTGCAAAGTGAACGATTAAAAAGAATTCAAATATTGTATGGTAAACGTTTAAAAAGGATTCAAATATTGTAAACTCAACGATTAAATTTCAATCAACTTCTGTATCTTTTTTTGACATAAATTCAAACCCATCTAACTAATATATATGGACATTAATCATTATTTCAAACCCATAACTAAATCATTTTTTTTTTTTTTGTTTCACTAATTATGATGGAGAGAGAAACTAGTCATCCGGTAATAGTGATACAACGTGTTGGAAAAAGGAATACCGTCAGTACCAGGACCCTTGAAGAACAGACTATAACGAACAAAAGAATTAAAGCGTGTGGAGAAAGATTAGAAATAGTCACTAGGTATATTGAGAGCAAGTTTGGGGCAAAAAGCAACTTTACACATATTAAGAAGATTGCATCTTACATTGCCGAATCATTAAACATCAAAATAGACCGTGTTTCCAAGAGGAAGAAAGAAGCAATGTTATGTTGGTTTACGGAACATTGGGATTGCGTTTTTCCAGTACTATCGCAAACAGATTTCACGTTTGAAGAAGTTAAACCAAAGGTATCTTGTGAAGAAAATTCATCACCAAAACCAATCCAATTACCTTCAATCTATACCCTTTTTATTCCTATCAAGGCGAGTGTTGATTTTCAATCGTTGCCGTTCCTCAATATTGTATAGCGATTAATCCAATATCGAATGATTTCGCCCTGAGCAAATCAAAACGATTTGTATAGACTTCATTGTTTGTAACAATTTTATTTGTGTGTTAATTAGCATTGGCTATATTCATTGAACCAAGATATAACACAAAAAAGTTACATCTAATAAAATTGATTAGTTATTCATTGCTGATTATTTCATTAAAGCAACAGAGACATTTCAAGCCATTCAATTTTTTTTGAATACTATCATAATTTTTAAATAATCATCTACTTATTATGTTAATTATTTGGAAGAATAAAAGTTTCGGCAAAAAAAATTTATGACTCAAAGCAATTCACTGTAACATATTATTTTATTTATATTTTTGTTAGTTTATTCAATATTTGTTTCGGGATCTCAATTATTTTTGACATTTTTGAATTGCGAAATGTCAAAAACTGGTAAAATTGAAAAATCTCAAGGAAATATTGTTTTTTTAAATACTATATGATCATTGGTATAAAAACAGTATATTCTGTAAAAAAGTAACTCGTTCATTTTCTATTTCTTCAAAATATTTCATTTCATGAAAAATCGGCTTTATAATTGAATTCATGAATCACTAACTATTTTATTTTTTAACTCCAAATTTTTGTCTCGGATAATTTTAACAAAAAATTATTATTTTTGATGTAAGTAAATGAAATCGTGGTGTGATGATCATATAATTGAGTATCATATGAAATATAATATTGCGTAAACCTTATCGATCGCTGGTTCTTGTTTTAAAATTGTTGCTAAGAGAAATTTCATGAAAAATCATCCTCATGAAGTAACATTAATATGGTACATTTCCTCCACATTGAGGATGTCATTATGGATACATCGTTAGCCTTAACCTAGAAGAGTCAAGTCTAAAACAAAAACATAAAAAAAATTTTTATATGATTGAGAGAAAACTGTTTATAGTTGACATTTTTATTATATAGCATGTGCTGACTGAGAATAATGAATAATAAAACTTAGAAATATCAACGAGTAAATTTGAATCATGCCGATATTTATAAACTCAACAACAAGCACATGATAATGATTAAATTACTTAAATTTTCTTATTTTATTAAAAGTGACAGAATTTTTTCATCCTCCAACTAAAGTGCGTTATATCTTCCAGTAATTAAATATATAAAATTTATTTTTGAATGGAATTCAATACTCAATAAACGTGCTCACCTCACTTGTTATCTATTTTATGAATCTCCTTTATAAAAGAAATAAAATATCGATATTTTTCAAAAATTGAGAAATGTTTATTCACAGTAATGTCAGAAATTGGTTGCTTTGTTCATTCCTAACTTCCTCAGCTTTTGTAATTCCTATATTGATGCTCCTCAAGTGATAATGATGCTATTGCTGCTGGATAACTCGCAAAAATACGAAATATTTTGCTTCCATTAACTTGTCGAAAGTTAGCATTAACCAAACATGCTTCCTGTCAAGTACTGTTAAGACATCAAACTACATTATGAATTATTGATTCTTTTTTAGCATTGAAAACTCATGAATTCATTAACACTCTGCAAATTCTTAAACTTAGAGATATTACACATTTCCTAATTTTAGATTAGCCATACATTTAAGAACTCTTCAATATATTATCAATCAAAAAAATTTGATAGATAATTTCCATCTAACTTTTATATTTACATTATATTCTCAATATTCCAACATATTATATCAAATTTTCCAAATCCAAATTATTTTTCTTTGAAGTCAAATCAATTTTATAGAAGAAAGTATTTGCTATGTTGTGTGTATAAAAATTCTAATTGATGTTATTGGTTATCATGTCAAATTTAATATAATTGGACTAGATTCTCAAAAACAAATTCTATATTTGAAATCAAGCAGTATTAAGCTGTAATATTCAATCGAGAAAATGTCATTTTATGATGGACAAGGCATGAAATTTTCTATCGATCATCAAAAATCAGGATATATCATTTTTAGACTATTAATATGATAAGCTTTTGATATTAAACTTTCGAAAGTTCAGATCTATACCTGTATTGTTCATATTTAATAAAATCTGTCATAAATTTCTGTCTAATTGGGAAATGTTATTAATGGTAATAAATCTGGAACAGGAAAATCGCCCAATATAAGATACTCAAGAATAAATAATTTGAAATTCAATTCAAACCAGCATATACATGATATTCATTTTAAGTATATGCAAGATATTCTATATCTTTGAAGTTATGGGCTAATTTTTAGTTATTTTTGAGATCCGAAATTTCATGATTTGTTTTCAAAACATTTGAATACAACTTGACTGTTTTGATTTGAGTTTCGGCGTTTGGTAATGATAAAGTTTTCAATCTCTTTCATGCAGTTCCTGGATTTGATTATAACTCAAAAGAGTTAGAAAACAAAACAGCTTTAATTTCGGCTTCAGAAAGAGGTCATCATATATTTCAATATTCTAACTACTTCTCACATTCTTTGGAATAGATGCCAATGCAAAAGACAGTCACATAAACAGAATAGACCGTCATTTTAATAGGTTATCATTTGCCTATAATCCTCAAAAATCTATGCTTTTAACTTCAAAATATGATCATCATGAAGTTATACAGCTACTTCTCACACATCTAGATGTCAATGCAAAAGTCCGGGAAAACAAAACAACTCTACATTTCATGATAGAAACAATTAATAAAATTTTGAAATTTAATAATTTAGTTACTCATTGTGAGTTTCTAATTATTTTGCCTGTCAATATTTTCAAGTTAATGTATAGTATTTAATTTTACTCTGTGAATAAGTATATCTATATTTTTTTGGCTGAATATTGTTAATAGATGTAAAAAATGTTTATATAAGTTCAATTTGATACTTAAAAACTTCTCATAGTGCTCCCAAAAGGGTATTTGCATCATTTCTACGAAATAGTCTTAAATTTCAGAATCGCCTTGAAAATAGTCGGTTTTCTAATATAATGATTCACATATACGCATGGTATTTAAAATCATAAAAATAATTAAAATTTATTGTTTTCGCTATTTCTCGGAAATTTCGTAATTTTTATTTGTTTTTCACATCGTATACAATGTTATACATTAATTAAATCAATAAAATTTCAAATTCGAAAAATTATTTTTGAAATCAATAGAATAATAGATAAAGACTATAATAAAATAATAAAAAAATTGTTTAAGTGATCCCATCCCCTGCATCAAAATAATTCCAGGGTTTTACTCTTTCACAAAATTATAAAAATAACGTTCAAAAATTGTCAATTTTTTTAAAAGTAAAAAATAAAAAATTTTGAATGTCTTCACGAATTAATACAAGTCACGGCCGCCATAAACTGAAGGCTAAAGGATCAGGGAGGGACAGTATACTGAACCCCCAGCATCCATACCAATCGATGAAGACTGTTTCGCCAAATTATTCATTTAATGCTTCTGTGCTCACTAAACAGAATTCTGAGGTTGTCAGGATAAAGCTTGGCCAAGAGAAACAACAAAACA
This sequence comes from Trichomonas gallinae, assembly GCA_008369845.1. NCBI lineage: Eukaryota > Parabasalia > Trichomonadida > Trichomonadidae > Trichomonas > Trichomonas gallinae. The sequence continues at coordinate 15,911 of MRSU01010306.1, forward strand.
ATGACCTGTTGCCTCCGTTGGCTAAACCCCAAAGTTCGTTATCTGTCGTTCCGCCAGATGTGACTGCTTCTTACCGTTCTGTGCCATCCTACAAGCAAGTACAATCAATGGAGAGGCATCAGAGGTACGAGCAGATCCTGGATTCCTTTTTGGTAAATACTTTAGCTCAGCCGATCGCCAGCGCGATAGAAGAAACAATTTCTATAACTCTCGATGCTACAACAGTCACACTCTGGCAGGATATACCTTCGCTTCATATGCTTTACTCTAAAAGATTATCAAGAACTGTAAATCATTCATCAGGACTTGTCGGGTTCACATTTTTCACGAGAGAAATCGTTAAATCGGAGCATGCCGAGCAACATAACGCGTACGTTGAAAGCGAAGACTCGCAAATTTGTCCAGGAAATACTCAAGTACTTCTCTTCCCGCTTTGGGACTCGGAAAATAACATATGTGCTGTCGTTGAAGTTACGAAAATCCCTGGAAAATCATTTTTCACTGAAGAAGACGAAGATTTTATTTTATTCTTTACAAAACGCTTCAAAATCTATTCACAGTGGCTTTTTAAGCCGCAATTCCCGCAAAAATTAATATCAGACCTCACAAGTGTCATGGAACTCGAACAATTTTTATTAGTTTTTCAACAAAAAATTCCAAGCTTCTTCAACGCGAGAGCAGCTGAAATATGGAAGTATGACATGCAGCAGAAAGTTTTAACACGCTATGACATCAGAGTCACAAATATCGACACAACAAATGCAGGAATTGTGTGGGAAGCCCTTACTAGGGAATGCCCAATCAATTGCAGCTGCAACAAGATGCTTTCTTCTTATTGCCCGGCAATTGACGGAGAAAAGACAGAACCGGTTCTAGTTTTGCCGATGGTTGATATCAAAAGGATGCTGAAATGGGCCGTGATTTTAAGGGGACGCCAAGGTTTGCCTGTTTTCACGCAAGAAGACGAGTTTATTTTAAGAGATGTCGCTCAAAGCTTCACAATCGCTTTAGACAATGCAGACAGATTCACGCAGGCTGGTGTTGGAAAGAACAGGTCAAGTCTCGAGCACCAATGCATAAGCTTGCTCGAAAACGCGGCTGATTCGATAACAAATGGAACCCCATTGAATGAGATCGTGAAATCTAGCTTAAGGACGCTCGAAAATCTTGTATCAGCTGATAGATCATATCTATACTTTATAGATGACCAGACAAAGAAGTTTGTTTGCGAATTCGGTCACGGAAAAGTCACTATTGACGGAGGCAAAGGAATTGTCGGCCTCACTTTCAAAAACGCTCAGATTTATAACATTCCTGATGTTATGTCTTCAGTTGATTTCGATATGTCAGCAGACATTCAAACTGGCTACAAGACGACATCATTGTTATCTGTTCCCATCATCAACAACAGAAAAGAAGTTATTTGTGTGCTTCAGTTGTTAAATCGCAGAGATCAAAAGCCATTTTCCAATATTGACGTGAATTTCGCGAAAATTGTCACGAATTTGTGCGGCTTGATCATGGAGAACCAGAAAATGTTCGATGTTTCTATGCAGGCGAACAAAGAAGTCGATTCATTCATTCAATCAGCAAATTCCATGCGTAAAAGCATCCAGATGAAGGGAATTTTGTCTGAAATAGTTCATTCTGCGCTAGAAACATTGAATGGAGACAGAGCAACACTATTTATTCACGATAAAGTTGTTGGTGTCCTTTCTACATTGATTGTTGACGGTGGAGAAATGCCGCAAACTGTTCCGATGTCCCACGGCATCGCTGCATCAACAGCAAACACAGGAACTGCCATAATTGTCAATGATGCATATCACGATCCAAGATTTAACAAGATGATCGACTTCCACACAGGCTACAAGACTCAGTCCATCTGCTCCGTGCCAATTATCACCCAAAATGAAGGAATAATTGGTGTCATTGAAGTTATTAACAAGAAAAACGGCCAATTCACTGAAAAAGACATTTCTCTGCTGGAATCTTTCGCGACATTCTGCGGCCAATGCTTAGAGACAAAGCATCTGAAGGATATCACGGAGAGAGGAACAGCGCAGATCGAAATGTCAAAGTGGATCGGTGAATACGAAAGAGCGACATATAACATTCCATTCAAGCTGCAGATCCCGACAGCCAAGCAGAGCCAGCTGACGAGCTTGGACTTCTTCGCCGTCGACTGGAATGGAATTGGATTGTTTAAGATCTGCTTCCACGTTTTCTCTACATTCGGTTTGTTGGAGAGATTCAAGATTTCAAACGAACTGTTTTTCACTTTCCTTTACAAACTCAGAGAATCATACAACGAGCCTCCTTATCACAACTGGATCCATGCGATCGATGTGTTGCAGTACGTATCATATCAGGTTAAGATCACAAACGCGGACTGCATTTTAACTCAGCTTGAATTGTTGGCTGTTTGCGTCGCAGCAATTTGCCACGATGCCGGCCACGAAGGATTTAACAACGCATTCAACATCAATGCTGAGACTCCTCTCGGCATCTTGTTCAAGGATAGGTCTGTCATGGAGACTTATCACTGTACAGTCGCAATTCAAATCCTTAAGAACGAAGAGTCAAACATTTTGCACGCTTTAACACACAATGAGCTTCAAATTATCTGGAAATGGATTATTCACTTGATATTGGCTACAGACATGGCCAATCACTTCAAGCTTATCAAACAGGCCGAAGAGACATTAGAACAAGGCGCGTTGAATCTCAAGGAAGAAGCCGACAGATTAATGGCCATGGAGTTAATCATGAAAGTCGCCGACATTTCCAATGTTTCCAGGCCTTTCAAGTTTGCTGACCAGTGGTGCGAAGTTTTGTCTGAAGAGTTCTGGCGCCAGGGTGATAACGAGAAGTCACTCGGCTTGCCTTATTCTGGTCCCCTGATGAACAGAGAACAAGTCCAAAACAAAGCGAAAGGACAAGTTAACTTTTACACGTTCTTGTGTCTGCCGCTTTACACTGTCATCGCAAGAATCTTCCCAGAGCTGAAGGTCAACTTAGACAGCATGATGAGTAACTTAGACAAGTGGAAGCAGCTTGTGGCAGAACAAGAAGCTGCAGCGCAAGCTAAGCAGCAAAACAACGGCGAAGATACATTCGACGAAAAACCAGCCCCAGTCAGTCCTGAGAAGAACGAGCAGAGAATCTTAGAGACATCTCTCAGTGCCCTCAAACTCACACTGCTCAAGTAATTCTTTATTAGTATGTTTATTTAGTTATTTATGTAATTTTTATGATAAATTATTTGTTTGTTTTCAAAACTTGAATTCTTTCCTTCCTCTTTTTTATCTATATCTATTGAACTTCATCTTATATTTAAATTTAGATTTATTTATTGTATTGATTATCAGATTTCATCGCAATTTTTGCAGAATGTGTTAGATCACCCCTTTATTCATTAACTTTGTCTCCCGAAGCTTTTTCAAATTATAATAATAAATAAAGAGAGAAAATTAGACAATAAAATTAAAGAAATGCTTTACTGTGGAGGAACTACTGGTGGTGTGATTATTGGTGGCGTAAAGACTGGTGGTGTTGTTGGAGGAGAAACCTTAGGTGGTGGAGTGATGACTGGTGGTTGGAATCCTCCAGGAACAGCTGGAATTGAAGGAGCCTGAACATGAGGAATCTGTGGAACTTGTGGTGCCTGTATCCTAGGAAGCTGTGGAGGTTGTTGTGGGACGACTGGTGGTGTGACAACTGGTGAACTTTGCTTCTTGTCTTTCTTTGGCTTGTCGTCATCATCGGAGTAATAGTAGTAGTCTGAATCCGAGTAGTATTCATAATCATCGTCCTTCTTCTTCTTTTCTTCCTTAGGTGCATTGGCTGGTGGTGGAATGACTGGTGTGCCCATTCCAGTTGGCATCATTGTAGACAAAGGTGGTGTAGAGATAACAGGGACTTCTGGCTCCTTTTGCTGTGGTGGTGGAGTAGCTATTACTGGAATCGGGATGTTTGGAAGTTGGATGTTTGTATCCATGTCGTTTTTGAGTCCAGTGTTGATGGCAGGTGGAAGTGTTGGCTGTGCTGGAGGTGGTGTGATTACTGGAATCTGTGGCAATGAGATGTTCCTGTCTGGGCTGTTTATCTCTGTCTTGAGCGGAGGTGGAACTTTCTGTTTCTTGTCATCTTCGTCATCGCTGTAGTAGCTGTAGCTCGAATAGTCTTCTTCTTTCTTCTTGGCATCGACAACTGGTGGAGCAGGAACAGCCATCGGTCCTAGTGTGCTGTTGAGCGCTGGAAAATTGAAAATTGCTGGTGCCTGAGGTGGAGTAGATTGCTGTGGTGGTGGATTCTCTGCCTTCTTGCCAACAGGAACAATCGGAATCGCGAGACTGTTAAGGTTGTTATATTGTGGCTGTTGTTGTTGTGGCTCTGGCTTCTGGATCTGTGTTGAAAGAGGTGGCGGCATGAAGTAAGAAGCATCTTGTTGTTGTGATGGTGGAGTAGGAAGAGCAGGCATCTTGAAGCCATCATCGTCGAGTCCGTTTTTGGCTGTGCTTGGTTGTGGAGCGAATTTGACTGTCGGCTGGTTTTCGTTCGATTCCAATTTAGGCTGTGGCTCGGCATGATAGCTGTTGGTTTCGCTGTTTGGATCTTTGCTTAAGACGCTTTTTGTTGGAACAATCTTCGATGTATTGAAATTCTCTAAAGTCCTTCCGATCAAGTTGTCGTCTGAGTGGAAGAACTTCAAGTCGATTTCTTCGTCATCAGACTGATCGAACAAGTCATCGTTCTGCTTAGGAAGCTTGTTTCCGTTGATAGCTCCTGAAATCTGAGCATCGAGCATATAAGGAGCGACAGGATAAGCAGGAGGAAGATTCAATTCGCCTTCGCGGTATTCTCCGTGCAGCATCTTTGTCTCGACATTGGAAATCGCCTTCAAGTTTGCAAGTGTTTCTTCCTCGCAGTCTTTCTGGATGCACTTATCTTCTCTGATCTTCTTAAGAAGCAAAACGTAGTCTTCGTTTAATGCTGATGAAACAGACTTCTTCATTGACTTCTGAGTAAGATATTTGACAGAAACAACCTTCTTCGCCTGTTGAGTCATTTGGTTGTTCGCGATGACAAACCTTGGTCCCATTGTTTCGTTTGGATCCATAAGATTCTCTGTGTGCAAAGCTCTCAGCTCTTTCTTGAAGAACTCGAGTTCAGCTGGGTTGATGACTTCCGCTGGTTTTTCAGCTGGAATGTTGCACTCAAGGTCTGTCTCTTCATCAGCGAGCTGAGCAAGCATGTCTGTAAGTCTGTCGACGTCAACGATCATCGATGCTGTGTCTTTGTTGATCATATTCATGTGCGAGTGGACAAACTCTTCGCGGATTTCTTCAGAGTGCTTGACTTCGACGATCTTCCTTTGAACGTTGAACTGCTCAGTGCCGAAGTATCTTCGCATGATGGCAGGAATCGTGATCTCGGAAGGTCCCTCGAATTTAGGCGGAGAGAAAGGTGAAGTCATAGAAGCGGTTTGTCTTGTAACAAATTTGTCGCATGAAAGGAATTCTTCGTCATACAATGAGCGCTGGTCTGAATTCGTGTTGTGCCAGTTGTGGTGGAAGTAGTGGGTGTCGATTTTCTCGCCCCAGAGAGGAATTGGGAATCTGGCAAGGAAGTCTTGGAACTCGGTGAATGGCTTGTTTCGTCTGTAGAACTCAGCGCGAATGAATGGTGTCGAAATTAAGTTTTTGGCGAAAACGACTTCCCACCATGCCTGGCATTTATCTGAGCCGAAATCGCTGACGATTGCATCAAGTTTGCTGTAGAGTCTCTTGTAGTCTGCGAGTGGGAACCATATTGCGTTAATATTCAACGGTTGGAATAATTTCTTGTAGAATCCCAAAAAGTTGTGCTTTCCGAGGTTCTCTGTGCCATCCATCTTGATTTCGTGCAGCATCTTGAGTAGTTCTAAATGTTTGTGAAGATTAAGTGTTGCATTGTCTGAAACGTTGTGATATGCGACATCTAAGTATTCCATTGATTTCATGTTGCGGAGGGCGAAGATCACATCAGTAATCTTGTCTCCAATCTTTGCCTGTTCGCCACCTTCAATTGCAAAACCGTATAAATCGATTTTTTCGAGTTGCTTGATGATATAATAAAGCTGAGCCAATGAAGCATCATCTGCGGTGAAGATGTTAGAGAGGTCAATGAATTTCAATGTCGGAGAAACAAAAATTTCGCAGAATGTTTTTTCGAATTCCGGTGCGAACTTGTTTCCGCTGAAATTAAGCTCAGTGATGTTGTCGATACCTTTTAATGCGATAGAGTCGCGGTAAAAGGCCTGCCAATCGACTGTTTTCATTTGCAATGTCGAAAGATTAACAGAAAGCTTCTTCCCGTGCTCTTTGATTGATCTGATTAAAGACATCAAGCTTGTGCATGAAAAGATGCAGAATCCACAATCCAATTGGACCAATCCTGGTGGTAATTGGAGAAATCCGTCCATTTCCATGAAAGATTGGTGAGAAATGCAGAGATGACGCAATGTTTGGCACTGTGTGATAAGATATGGAACACCGAGTGCGACTTTGCGGTGTGTGACTGTTGATGACCATCCGCAAACAGATAAATGCGTTAATTTTGCAAGATTCTTGCAAGCGTTGTCAATTGTGTTGTACAAGTCAATACCATTGATTTCGACACTGGTTGAGACGTTTTCGATCACAAGAGATTCTAAATTAATGAAACATCTTGAATTCTTCAAATATTCACAGAATGCGCGAGTTATACCTGCAGTGAGCTGAATGTTGCGGATTGTGAGGCTCTGAATGACTCCTTGATATGTTGAAAATTGTCCGAAAAATTGAAGGAATTCTGCACCGTTTTCGAAGCAATTTTCGAATGTCCAGGAGACGATTGATGGATCTGAATTCTTTGCGAACTCAATAATGTCTGGTTTTAATAATTCCTGGTAATTTCTAAGAGTTACTGTTGTAATTGACTTGGACTTCATGATTATATCTCTCAACATGAAGTTTATTGTGTTTGGAGCGAATCCATTGAAGTTAATATAACGAAGATTAGATTCGTGTGAAACAGGAATCGAAACGATATCATAATACTCTGGCTCTATGATATCATTATCGAATGTAATTGACGTTTTGTTCGTAGCTTCATAGAATAAGTAAATATTTTTGTGATCAGAGTGAGAAGGCATCATATAGCGTGTAATTAATGTGTGATAGCGATATAATGACAAGTGCTCTGGTCTTTGACTGATAGAACCAAGTTTTGGCTTAGCTTTTGGATAATCATCGAAATCGATCGTTAATGGACAGTTTGAAGCATAGTTAAACTTGTTAAACACACTGATAATTGCTTGTTCGAACTCTTTGATCTTCTCAGATTGAACAGTCAAAATCATTACATCTGCTGTTAAAACTCTTGCCAATGTTGACATGTATCTTATTCCAGTGAGATCGTGGATTGATAATCTATACTTTAATGTGATTTTGCCAGCGAATTTGATCTTAAAAATGTAAATAATTGATGTTGTTACAACAATTATGCATGAAACATAGCTATCTTTCGTGGTCAAAATCTCGCCATTGGCCGTGAAAACTATTTCCTCGAATTTAGAAATGTGCTTCCTTATCGTGGGATTGCTGACTATATCATTGTCAGTCATTCCCGTATAAAAAAGTGCCAAACACTGAAAAATTTCAAAAAAAGGTCTACCTGAAACTAGTGAAAACAACGAAAGTTCTCCCTTAAGAACAAGGATTCGTAATTAAAATGGTTTTCCAAAAATATTATCATTGTCATTGATTTTCAAAAATCTGTTATTAAGCAATGCAGGCATGGAATTTGCTTTATAAACGCCTATATAGCAATTCTATAATGATGTCTTCCTATGTTTCTCATATGATTATATTCTCAATATGAAATTGTTATTTGTTAGAGTCTTGCTTTGAGTGAATATTCACTTCTGCATATTCATAGTTATGATTGTGAAATCGTCAAAGCAATGATTACAAATACATTCTTGATTCAATTGTATTTATGTGATTCCATAAAACTAGAATTAAAAATATTACATTATTCCAAAGGATTATGCACCAAGAAGCATGTTAGTAAATCAAATTAAATCGCCTAATCAATAATATTGAATGCTATTGAGCAAATTGTAAATCTAAAAGGCCTGCAGGGGATTTTATTGGTTTTATGACATCAATGCAGAGACAAAATGTGGATTCATGAATGAATTTTATTTTTTTAAGCTGTTGCATCATTTAATTGACTCGTTATAGAATAAATACTGATATTCCATAGTTATACTAATTATGGGTGAGTTGTCGCTTATAACAAATTCTCGGTGTTTCTGAGTTGCTTTTATCCATCAGTCGATGTGTATTCAAAGAAAATGAAATATATAAAAGTGCATGCCTTTACAAAGCCTTTTTCATCATCGAAAACTGTCTAGAAAACAATAATCAAAATTTGTTTCTGTCAAAACCTTATAGAATCACCAAAACAACCAATGCAATAGAATTTCTACATTATAAATAATACTATTTTGATATCCGAGAGATAAATTACAGTAAATTTACAAGTAAAAAAATTGAAAAGAAATTCCATCTTTTGAATAGAAAGATATGATTATTGGACAGCTCTCATTATATATATCTTTATATGCCAAATATTTTTAAGATTTTGGACAGTGAAATCTTGAAACGCTTTGTTTCCTTATAATATATAAATGATTATTACAAAGAATTTCGATGAATATTTTTTTGAGAGTGCGAATCCATTCAATTCGATTTATTAATTTTCGTTCTTTTTGTTATAGAATCAATATTGATTATAAAATAGAAAAATTGGAAAAATTGAATTGGAATAAATATTTATTATCTTATTTAATAGAATAAAATTATCATGGTTTCCAATGTTAAAAAATTGAATAAAGTTCAGAAAACTTTGTTTATTGCTTTTCAATGGAATTCTATGGTCTTTTTCATCATTTGTCCTTTGTAAGTCTTTAAAGACAATATTTCGATATATCTTTCATTGAACTCACAAATAATCATTATTCAATGTTTTGTTATTTATTGGTGCTTGCCAGATCATTAACGACATTGACACCTTCATTTAACCTGGAAATATTGGAAGGCAATGCATCACCTACAGAAGAACTTGTCTTTGACATTCGATTAGGGCAGCCAATGTTTGCAAATGCTCTTCGAGGAGTGTATTACATGTTATTTTACGATCTAGAACCAGGTGATATAGTTAAATATAGCTATACACAGACAGATACTTCTGATTGGAATGCGAATACTTGGAAAATAGCAACTGAAGAAGAAAAGCAGAATATATTCATGGCTAGAACACCAATGACATTCAAAGTTAGAACACATAATGCTAGAAAAATAAGTGGTCGTGGCGGATATACAATAAAAGAAAGAGTCTGCGATTCTGGCACTATTTTAACTACACAAACACATTTCGATCAAGATAAATTTATAGAAGAGCATCATTTCGAAAATGCACAAAGATTTTGTGTTTATTTCTTATTTAAATCATGCAAAGCTACGATTACACAGCAAAATAGAGACTTAATGCTGATGGTTAGAAGTGATGTTGGCAATGGTAATATCAATTTTCATCCAGGAGGAACTCAAACATATACATCTACAACATATCCATTATTACTGACATTTAACTTTACTTCTCAGACCAAGAATCCTAAAGTTGTCTTTGAAATAAAAGATCCGATGCCAAACAACATACCAGAAGTCAACGTATTCGACTGGGACACGTTATATCGTGATCCAACACCAAATCCAACAATATCACCATCTTTTGGCCCAACAATGAAACCAAAACCATCAGCAACAGCAAAACCAAAGTCTTTGCCATGGGATGGCGAATGGGATGATCCGCCAAACGTAATAATAAGAGGAAATGATATTCCACAGATCCTTGAAACACATCCACCTTTACAGACTGAATATGTAAAGACAGGATATCCAAAAGTAAGAGTTGTTGCAACAATATCAACAGGAACAATAATTGTTATTGTTGTCATAGTTTTCACTGTCATCAACTTCTTTAGATCAGCCAAGAAAGTCAAAACAATCGTGAATGAGTTCTCTAATCCTGATGCTTCCGATTTATCAATTTCAGAATTGGATATTGATTCGACATTATACACTTATACTGCTTCTACTGTTACTGAAACGGCAGATGAATCTCAATTTGTAATTAATGAGCCTATTTCTCATAGAGAATAATAAATTTTGTTTGTATTTTTTCTCAAATCATGAATTTTACTATAATACACACATATATAGATATCCATTCATGTGGTTAGCTATATTATCAATATATAAAGTCTCAAAACTATTTTTATAAATTGGATATACGGATTTCATGTTTTGTATTGATATTTTGTCTTGATTTTTAGAATTTATAATGAATATGATTTAGATATATATAATAGATGATTTTTGATGAATTATTTTGGCTAGAAAAAGAAAAAATAAGGCGAAATGAAAAAATTTGTGATTTTATAGATGAAGTTATATATGTAGATTGCAAAAAATCAATAAAAATTGAATAATTTAATTTTTTAGATAACTGTCACTTTTCTATAATATTTTTTTGTAGAATGAATTTGGGAGGAAATTTGATATTAAGTCAGCATTTCAAATCATTAAACAAACTCATTTCTGCAGGAAAATATGATGAGGCTGAGGCTAAATTAGAAGATATATCGAATTCCCTTTCTACGTCGGATTTTGATCCAAAAAACAAAAAAGGAACATTATCTTTATTATTAAATAACTGCCTTCCACTTACTTCACACGAAAATCTCAAAATCCGTCTTCATGCGCAGAATGTTTTAAACCATTGGTCTTCGTTAGTTACATCTTTCTTACCGAAAGTGCTTTTAGACACATTTAACAACATCGATGCATCCCAGCTCAAGTCAGAAGCTCATGCAGCTATTTTCACGTTCTTTACACACGCTTTGCGTTGTCTTCAACATGATAATCGTCTTGAATACCTAGGAATTCTTCATTCATTGCTAATTTCGTCGAAGCCAGACCTTCTTACTGACATTTCCTTCAATATTTGGGGCCTTTTACGTGAGACTTTAACAGTTTCCAATATCAATTCGACATTACCAGTATTAATAAATTCACCATTGGCCGAAGAAGTTGCTTTCCTATGCGAGAAGTCTCCAGATCCGCTTTATAATACAGTATTAGCCAAGGCCAATTTTGATTTTATAAAACAAACTATTCAATTTTGGCCTATTTCGAAACCATTCGACTTATCTGTACTTACACCGCGCATTGTAGCTGCTTTTGAAAGCAAAAATTCATCAGATATTTCAACATCAATCGAAATTATTACGCAAATAGTTCAAAGGATGAACGATTTGAATTCTATAGACTTCCCAGAGCAGTGGACTCAACTAATAAATTGCTGCCAGCAACTTTGGGATTCAACAGCAACAATCGCTCAAAAAGCTGCTATTATCGATCTTTTTGCTACTGCTTCATTCATTAACAAATCAAATTTAGAGAATTTACTGATTTTCGAAGAAAATATTCCGACTCCAATAAAAATATCGATTATTAAGCTTTGTTCTCCATTCATTGCTGACGGCAAGATTCCAAAAGGATTATTCGAATTCATTGAATATCAACTTGCCCAAAGAGATCCTCTGATTTTTGTTGCAATTCTCGATTTTCTCGCTGTTTCGTTTAATGATTTGCACAAACTTTCGCCACAAAGGTCACAGTATATCTTAACGCATGCTCTTACGCCACTTTCTCAATATTTTGTCGAACAAATTTCAATTTTGCATTTATTATGCGCAATCGACTACGAAAATACAGGAGTCAAACTTGACGTCGTTTCAATTTTGTTAAACTTCCTTAACAACCCTCATCCATCATTAATTCCAGAATTAAAGAAAACTGTTGAGAAATTAAATGTAGATCTTCCATTAACACAGCTAGATTGGATTGGAAGTGGTGCAATGATCCTCCAAGTTCTCACAAAGTGCGACCCATTCTTCATTTGCGAATTAATCGAAGCTGGATTGATTACTGCCAATTCATATCCAGCTGCAATTGAATTAATGCTTAAAAATCTACCGCAAGATAAAACAGTTTCCACGTTGAGCAGGCGTGCACTCTATGTCGCTGTCAAAGCACACGCTGAACTAGGAAATGATTACACAATCAAACTCAACAACGTTTTCACTAAAGAGTGGAGAGGTATCATTGACTCGCTCCCTGAGTTGGTCAAAGTCATTAACAAGAACTTGAAGCAGACAGCCTTCGGCATGGTTTTGCAGTCATCTCTCCAGTTATTCGTCGAATGCATGATACACGAAAAATTTGTTTTCAATGATATAGAGAATTTATATTTAATCGCTACTGATCTTGCACCTGCTTTTTGCAATGAGTGCTGCAAGATTATCATTCATTTACACGCGATGCTCGATGGTTTTAAGGACATGCTCAATCAGAAACAGCTGAAGAAAATCCAGGAATTATCAACGAAATTCTTCTCACAGATGCTGCCGTTCGATTGGTCTTATTCAATCGTCGAAGCAGCCCTGCAAGTTTTCGAGAAAAGTGAAGTGTTGAAATTAATTCCCCAGCACGTTTCTGAGGCATGTTTGTCTTCAGTAGAAATCCTCAAATGGGTGCTTGAAGCAGATCCAAAGCACACACCACTTTCTCCTGTTTTCTTGAGCATCAACAGGCAGAAGCATGAGGATTATTTCAATGAATGTGTCAAAAACATTCCATTTGGTGAATGGTACTTACCTGAAAACGCTAGTAAAATGATCAAAGATATGAAAGGAATTGTCGTCTACAGCTACGATGTTCTTGATTATGACCACAGAAAGATCATTGATGAAAATCCAGAATCATTTGACATCAAGACTCCTAATAAACAAAAATCCGACAGTTCACTTGAGATTCCTGTCAAAATCACATTACAAGGCGAGTTCAAGGGCTATGAGTCACAAGAAGCCATCAAATCAGGAGAAGGCGCTGATTTCTCGTGCCCATTCAATCCATATCCTCATGAGAAGGCCTGCTCGTTAGTTTCGTTGACAAACTTTTTGTGGTTCTCAACAAGAAGGGTGTCAAAAACAGATTTCAAGACAATCGAGCAGAGCTTGCTTCCATTTGCATGGCGTCCACGTGTTCCAGCTGCATTCTTGGCTTACGCATTAAGGCACGGAATGCGTGTGAAGACAGCTGAGTGGGCTGCAGGCGTCAGACTCGATGCAAGAAGTGACTCTGACTTAGTTGCATTTGCAATCTTGACACTTTTAGGTGGCGCAAAAGTCAGTGACGCAGAAAAGCATCTTAGACGTGATATTTCATCACTGTTAGGTCTTAACTATGATGATGCATGCGAATTCGCAGTCAAAGCTTGTTTGCTTGACAGCGCGAGAAGATTCGCAGCCGATGCGATTATTTTCAGAGAAGCCGAAAGATTCAGCGAAGCTCCATTCAGTGCATTCTTGATGAGAGACAGGCAAACAATCATATCTAATTTCGACAACATTGTTTCTTTGTTCGCGACACCTTTTGCATCATCATCAATGCTTGCGATTTCATCAGCATTATTCGAGCATCAAGTAGATTCGCCATACATTAATTTCGATGTTCCACCACATATCCCTATTATGGGATTCCTCTACAAACCACGTGTTGGTGTTTCAAAGCCACAGATGGACTTCTTGGCATTGGATGCTGCTCAAAAATTCGTTGATGCTTTCGCAGATGAAAACTCATCAGAAGAATTTTTGCCATATATTATTGCCGCCTCAAAACTCAACGACGATCAGTTAAAGAAGTTTGTCAGTTCCATAGAGAGACTTGGAAAATCACACAGACTCTCTTCTTTCGTTGTCGCAATCAATCCTGATGCTCCGACAGCAGAAGAAAGAATGTCAACACTCGACATTCTTCCGCCAAGTTATTCACGCGAAGTTATTGTTTCATTCATCAGAGCGAGAACTCTTTCATTGTCGAAGCAGAAAGGACAGATCAAGAAGCTCACAAAGAAGATTGTCCAGATCTTCACTGAGCTTTTGCCGTCAGGAGGCTCAAAGATCAAGAGAGATATCGGATCAAGAAAGTTAGGTGCCTTCGAAGAAGCAGGTGCTTTCTGCGATCCTCTCATTCCATCAATGTTCGCTCATGCAAAATTCGCGATGCAACAATGTGAAACACACTCATTAGTTTCTGTTCCAAGAGTTTTGATGCACACAAAGGAAGAGCTCAACATTTTGTTCGTAGACAAGAAAGCTGAAACAAGCAATGCTCCTCTCACACCAAGCAAATTTGAAGTCGCTCCATCTCCAATGAAACATGATGAGCTGGCCACTACATCAAAACTCTCTGAGAACCCTCCAGAGTCTCCTCTCAAAGCTTCAGAATCACTAGAAAGGGAACAAAGTCCAGAAGAAGTTAAACCAGAAGAAACTCCAAAAGAAGAATCTGAAAATAAGGTTGAAGAAAACCAAGAAACTGCAGAACAAAAGCAAGAAACTGTTGATGAAAATACAGAAGATAAGAAGCAAGAAAATGAAGAAATTAAAGAAGAAAAACAAGAAACTAATGAACAAAAGGAAGAAACTCCAGAAGAAAAGCAAGAAAATTCAGAAGATAAGAAAGAAACTTCTGAAGAAAAAGCTGAAGTTGAAGAAGAGCAAAAACAAGAGAATCAAGAGGAGAAGAAGGAAGAAGTTCAGGAGCCTGTTGAGAAGATTAATTCATATGTTGAGTTCGCTAAACTTGTTTTCACATTTGTCGTGAAGTATTACAGATACATGTTCACCATTACAGATATTATTAAGAACTTCAGGCAAAGAATTACAGAGGAAGAACTATACGAGGCTATTGTTTCCAAGAATTTGCATCTCAAAAGAAATATTGAGGCCTTGTTTGTAATTTGCGTTCTCGGATTTCCATCAAAGCGTGAGGATTTCATGAAGATAGTTGCATCAGATAAGCTCAGAGAGGCTTTGGCGTGCAAGGATGTGAAGAATGGACTCAACATCATTCTCGCTTGCCCAGTAGATGAATCATTACCAGAGGAAGTCGAGGAGGAAGAAGAGGAAGAGAAAGAAGAGGAGAAACCAGCTGAAATTCACAACGAAGAACAGAAGAAGGAAGAATTCAATGATTTGAATGATGATATTGAATTGCCTCCTGCATAGAATGTTTATTTATTTATTAAAAACTATTACTTTTCTATATTATTCTAATATATCTTGTATATTTTCTATTTATTGCTTAAAGTTATTGTGATTGATATAATTATCTAATCTATTGTAATGTTGAAGTTTATTTCAGAAAATATAAGAAATATAAGAAATTTAAAATCAATTTTGAAATCAATTTTAATTAACATCAAAATGAATGATAAAGTACATGATGAGGGTTTTAAATGCAAAATCAAAAAAAAAAGTTAAAAATATAACTGTTTAATTCTAAAATTTGAGCATAGAATAATAGTATTAGGAGAGTATTTACCGAAAATAATAATATTAGTTTAATATCCTCTATATCAAAATAATTACTGAGAGATTTTTTCGAGGTGAGCTGATAAGATATCAACGCAGCCCTTCAAACCGATCTCATCTTCTTCGCTGAAGCGTTCAAGCTTTGGACTGTCGATGTCGAGGACGCCAACAATCTTACCATGCTTGTAGACTGGGAGAACGATTTCAGAGTTGCTAGCGCTGTCGCATGCGATGTGTCCTGGGTACTTGTGAACATCTGGAACGCGTAATATCTTCTGTTGTTCAACGGCACCACCGCAAACACCCTTTCCGACTGGGATTCTTGTGCAGGCTGTCTTACCCTGGAATGGTCCAAGGACTAAAACATTCTTAGCATTCAACATGTAAAATCCGCACCAGTTCAATTCCTTGAGATGCTCGTTGATAAGTGCGCTTGTGTTGGACAAGACACTGACCTGGTCATCATCATCACCAATTAAACCCTTTAACTCATCATGGAGCTGAGAATAATTTGTCATCTTTGATATGTCACTTTTACTCTTTGAATCAAACTCATTAAAATTATGTCAAGTAAATTTATTACATGACAAAAATATTCCAATTCTTCAAAATCTTATGATATAGATCAGTGACTATGTTATAGGTAAGCAAAGAAACATAATATTACTAATTATGTGCCCAGTTGTGGTACACCTTTTTTAGATCATATAAGTTAGTTGCAGTGGCGATTAACTTCATTGTGGGATTCACTTTTTATATTTGTGTCAACGAGCTCTCTCGTGAAATATGGATTTATGTGGTTCTTTTCTACATAATCATGTTAGATAGATATCTGTTGCTGAGTCCTATAATATAACTAACAAGATACATATGTTGATTTTTATAATAGATAAAACAAAACAGAATTAGTATTTGCTTCATCCAATGAACAATATGAAAAATGATAAAATGTTTATCATGTCGAAGACTTGTTCATTATTCAATATGAAATAAAAGTAACAATTTATATAAAAAACAATTCTATATTAATATACTAGTTCTGCAATCCAAGTTCTCTGTTTGTTTTTGGAATGCAATTCTTGATCATGAAGATGCACATCAATGTCATAATAAGACATGACACGCATAATCTCACGATATCAACAATGGGCCACTTAATAGGCTCGCCGCTCTCCAATGTGTATCTAAAGAGAGCTGGCGACTCTCTCGTTCCTACTGTTATCTGGACGAAACCATCAACAGTCGAAGGAGGAACATCGCAAACAATATGATCATCCTCATGCCTCCATGTAGCAGCTGCATTTCCGAACTTTATTACTGCATCATCAGGCACCTTCCAGTCAGTGTAAACTCTCACAGTTCTTCCGCCATTTATTCCTGATGACGATGGAACAACTCTGACAACGAGCGGGAAAACTCTCGGAACAGGAGTTGGGGCTGGCGTTGCTTTAGGCGAAGGAAGGGGCGTAGGAGTAGGAAGAGGTGAAGGAGACGGTGTTTCTGGTGGTGTAGGAAGCGGCGTAGATGGAGCTGGCGTTGGGAAAGGAGTCGGAAAAGGCGTCGGGAAAGGTGTAGGCGCAGGAGTTTGTGCTGGAGTTTCTTGCGGAGAAGGGGCCGGAGTTGGGTCTGGTGTTTGCGCAGGGGTTGGCTGAGGTGTTGGATCAGGCGTTGGAGCTGGTGTAGGAGCAAGAGATGGCGAAGGAGACGGAGTTGGAGATCTTGATGCTGACGGTGTTGGAGATTGTGTAGGAGTAGGATCTGGGCTTTGTGTTGGTGAAGGAGGCTGTGTTGGCTCTGGTGTTGGATTTGGCGTCGGACTTGGAGTTTCTGTAATTTTAGATTTCCTAGATTTCTTTTTTGGTTTTGTTGTTTCTTCGATTTCATCTTCTGGCTCTTTCCTCTTTTTCTTCTTTGTTTTCTTTGGCTTTGGAGTTTCTTCGATTTCATCTTCAGTTTCTTCCGTTGACTGTGATTTTGTTGTAGTTCGTTTAGTCTTTGGTGTTTCTTCTTGTTCTTCGTCTGTTTCTTTGCTTGATTTTGATTTAGTTGAAGTCTTTTTTGATTTCAGTTTTGTTTCGATCTCTTCATCTTCATTTTCTTTGTATATCTTTTTCTTCGATTTCTTTGTCTTTTTGGGCTTGATTTCTTCCTGAGTTTCTGTATTTTCGGTAGTTTCTGATTTCGATTCTGTCTTTGTAGTTGTGTTTTCTGCTTTGTCTTCAGTTATTTCTTCTTTTGTATCGTTTTTCTTCTTTTTAGATGACTTGTTTAAATCCAATTCTGCCTCATCTTCGTCGAATTTGATGCTTTCAACTTTACTTCGCGGTTTATTATTCTTATTCGTATTGATTGGTATTGTCTGTGATGAAAAATCGTCATCATCGTGTTCATTGTCCTGTTTCTCTTCATCATCAACGAAATCATCATTGAATGATGCTGAATCTTCAAGAGAATTCAATGAATCGATTTTCCTTTTCCTATTATTGCGTACTGATGCAGTAACAGCGAAAAAGAAAAACAAAAGAAAGAAAATCATAAAAATTTAAATTATTTGGGGTCTGGAAAATAAATAATGGGGTATTAATAAGGTTCTTTTATTTTGTTTGTTGCAGAAAGAAATCATTATAAAACAGATAAAACATACATTTGAGTCATTTCATTGCAACTCTCAAAGCCTCTTTTTCTTTGCTAGTTCTTACTATTTCAGATTAGTTAAATGTTAATCCAAGAATACTATTATTAAAGAGTATAATACAAATTATATATCAATTTATCATATTAAAGGTCATTATATTGTGGATGTTAAATAGATTTTAGTATAGCTGCTTACCTTAATTGAAATTCAAAGATAACTTTTGAAACTGATGTATCAGCTTGAATATGTGCGTCCTTAATGAGCTAGATACTAATATTATCTAAATATTTTAGAGTCAGCTTTTAAAGAGATAAACTTTCTAAATTGAAACCGATTCTTGTGAATCATAATATGTATAATGATGTCTTCAAGGCTTTGAAGATGCACATAAATGTTATAATAGGACATAACGCGTATAATAAATTGAAAAAATAAATTAAATCTCTATATTAATAGTGTGACTGTGTTTTCATCGTCTTAAATAACTATTTTGGAACTCCATTTTGTTTTAAATTATAGGATGAATTTAAAATAAAATAAATTTAGTGAAATATCTACAAATATATTGAAATATATGTGAAATATCACTAGATAATGTAGTTCCAAAGTCAAAAATAATCATTTTGCTAAAAAAGTTTTTCTGATAATGGATGAAGAAATTTTTTTAGCAGGAGGAATAACAAATTTATCAAACACATGTTATATATCAGCAACATTTCAAGTCCTTTTCAGATATAAACCATTTCGAGAATTAATTCTAAAATATGCAAAATCAAATCCAGACAACACGTTATTAAATATCATGAAAAACCTTATAACATCATTCGGTGACTCCAAAAAGCCACTAGATCCTACTCCATTGGTTGAATTTTACGGAATTGATAAAACAAAACAGCAAGACGCAGGCGAATTCATGACACACCTACTAAATGACGTCATAGAAACCTTACCAAATGACGAAAACAACGAATTTAGAAAACTTTTGACAGTTAAAGTTGAATACACGACAAGGCCTGGCTTTGATTCATTACTTTTTTATACAATACCTGTTTTAGAAGGAATACCTGTAAAAGACGCATTTAATATCTCTCTTGACGATTCGCAGACTTTTATCACGACTCCAAAATTCTTTTTCATTCAAATTCAGCGAATGCAATTTGACATCAGCACGAAAACTTTAGAAAAAAAGAATGATTCAATGGAAATTCCGTTTGATTTGGATTTGAATAAATGGAATAATCCAAGTTATTCGTTATTTGCAGTTATTCAACATATTGGCTCAGGACAAGGCGGTCACTACAGAGTATGCTTGAAAGATGCAGAAGGATGGGTGATGGCGAGCGATTCTCGCGTTTATCCGATTTCACAAAGAAAATGCTTAGATACATCAACGTCTACGGACTCGCCAGCATACATATTAGCATTTGTTACTGATACAAGTGATATTATTACGCTTAGAAAACAAATTTACGAAAATTTTCCAACTGAAAGATATAAAAAATCAACAGAAATCATTGCAAAGCGAACAAGTTGTGCGTTCAAGCGTCCAAGCAACATAACTAAATCAGATACTGTTGTTTGCCCAATTACAATTGTTATTCAGTATTTTGATCAAAAAACAATGGAGTTTAAGGATCCTGATAAGATGGAATTCCATTCACTTGATGATGCCATGGCGCATTTGCAGCTGGTGTCAATGGACTCAACACTCACTGTTTTGTACGGATACACTGGTTATTTTCTAGATCCAAAAATTCCAGAAGATTTTGGCTATTATGATACTCCATTATATCTTATATTACAAAATAACGACTATAGAATCTTCGATCGCATTCCAAATCATAAAATAATTAATGTTAATATTGAATTTGGAACAATTCGATTTCCAATGTGCTTTTTCTCAGACCAGCAGGTTGGAGATGCCATTAAATATGGAAAGCGCATAATTAAAGAGAAATTCAACTTTGAATCGAATTTAGAGCCAATGTTTAGAATTCACAACAACTTAATATCAACAAACAAAACAATAATGTTCAAATCTCTTATTAACTTCCAGAATGCTGAGATTTCTATTTGTTTTGTTGAAAAAAGTCGAATTTCACAAAAAATCCATTCAATACCAATTTATGTATATAAAGAAGCTGATCCAACCAAAATTGCTGGAAAAATCAGTTTTGAAGTCGAATTACAACCAGATTTAGATTCGATCAAAGCAGCTGCAAGTTCATTAATAGATATAGATCAGTCAGGTTTGTTTGCAGTTCCAATAAGAGGCAATGAAATCGTTGAGCTCACAGAGCCATTAAATCCATTTATTATGTATGATCCTGATTACGAACTTTGGATGTTTGACAGCTGTTCAAATGCTGTTTCTCTTGTTGTTTTCGATAGAATGAGGTTCCTAGTTCAACTGCAATCAGATTTTGAAAGTTTTGCAGATGATTTATCTGCGCTTCTTCATGCAAAACCAATTCAAATATTATTCAGATACGATAATCATATCATTAACAAAATAACAGATCCAATTCAAATGAAAAAAGATCATCCAAACGGATACTTCACAGTTACATCCATTATAGAATAAATTGTTTGTATATTATTCATCAAATCATATATACTTATAAAATATTTCAAAATGAAGTCTACAAAGATTTGTTTTATAATAATTAGCTACTAATTTATCAATTAACTACAATATAACAAATCAATATACCTAACTAAGCGAGGAATTCACGAGATTATTCTGTTTTTGTAGAAAATGAAATTTCTTTCATTATGAAAATTCTGTTGTGATCTCATGACATATGTCCTGATAACTACAATATCTCCATATATCAGCATTAAATACGCTCCTCATAATCTGAACATTCTGATTACATCAGAATTATGCTCATAATTTAATTTGTTGATGCTAATAAAGCTTTGGCTTGTGCTTCAATTTATGGCCAGCATGCATTTATTAAAATTAGTGGAATATGTTTATCATGAGAAGAATGGTATGCAATAATTAAATTTAAAAATAATAATACTAACATAGTTTTTATTCTTTTAAAACAAAGACTTACAATATTTTTCTCATGAAATCCTGGAATAAGTGTTGATTGACTTCCATGGCTTCTTTCGGACGAATGCTTGATCTGAATATCGACAAAATCTCGATGCATCGCACTCCATTCTGGCTGGGGAACACAGAGTTAGCGATGAGCCCGTAAGTGACGCCATTATCATCATCGAAAGAAGGTGGCGTGAAGATGTGCGAAGGCGTCAAAACTTCTTTATTGTCATTTAAAAATCTCAGCTGGTAGCAAAACTGATAGTCCAAGGATCCCCACATCATTGTCGTGTATCCATGCATTATAGCGTTGAAGGCGTAGCTGGCCATCTTCCTAGTCAGCATATGATACTTCTCGCCTGCAGTTTTGGCGTCAACTTTGTTGTAGTTTTCTATCAACTTCAAAGTTTGCTCTTCTGGCATCTCCCAGACGTCACCAGCTGTCCTGTTGATGCACATGAAGTGTATGAGGTCCTCGTTGATCATTGTAGAAGGCTCGAAGCGCTCATTCATTGGATTGTTTAAAAGAAATTGGCATAAGTTCGACATGTAGACATTTAGTTGCTGCTGTACTTGCACGGGCATTTTCGTGTTCTCGCTGACGACAACGATGATATTTCCGGACTTTTCTGCGCATTTGCTGCAAGAAATCGTGCATCCGACTGGAGTTCTTTCTAGACGTAGAAATGCGCTCTTGTGTTTAGCACTGGCTCCACTTTTAACGTATTCGGGGTCAAATGTGTTGCTATCGAAGTTGTTGTCGCTGTTTAAATCTGGAAATTCGACATTTACGAAAATTTGAATAAGCGAAATGATTTCTGGTTCTAATTTCGACGCTTTAGGATTCTTGAAATGCAATGCGATTTCATTTCCTTGGAAAAGAAAAACTGCAATTAATTTTATCGGAATATCTTTAGGTACAGGTGGGACTTTCTCTAAGAAAAAGTGCTGTAGTTCGTGTGTGTCGTCTGTAAATCGTAATGTACTAAGCAAAAAGTGGTGATCATTTTGACATAATTTTAAATAAGTGTCAACGTAACGTGCAAATACTTGTCTCTTTGAGAGGGAGATATTCCTACGCATAACAGATTCGAATCTTGTGCCAAAAAGGAAAATAAGAATTTCTCGAGCAGTTTGAAGAATAAATCGAAGCATTTCAGCGCCAAAATCTTCGTTCGTCTCTATAAAAAACAGCATGCCTCTCCATTGTTGGAGAACAATGAATAAATCGCCAGCTTTGAAGAACTGAAAATCTTCCTTCAATTGCTCTTTAAGATACGTGATTGTCGTAAGCAGGGTCATGTTGTCGTTCCTGTGGTGACTCTCATCGCTCTGGATTTCGACCGGATAAAAAGTAGTAGTGTCTGAAATAACGCGAATCTTGGTCATTTTTTGATTTTTTAATTTGCTGTTTTATTTATTATTTGGAATATGCTCTTTTTAAGATGCTTATTTTTCTGCTCAAAATCGACAAATTCGTGAGATTTAAAACTATTTTTATATCACAGTTTGAGAATAATAAGAATGAATTCCAATTTTTGTCAGCAAATTCTCTTTAAAAGAAAATTAAGCAAACTCATCGAAATATTATTTCTTAATTTGAAATTTTTGAATTTTTATTGATCAATTATTCGAATAATGTTGCAAACAAGATGATGGTTGTGTATCTAAATACATAATAAAATAATACCATTGAATTAAATTATTGAATTTAAGGGGGTAGGTTTGAATAGTTTACATTTTTATACTTGTTTGCTTCCTAACGCCTCATAGTCGAGCATTAGCT
>MRSU01010307.1:0-26800 GCA_008369845.1 Trichomonas gallinae
TAAACGGTAACATTTTTCTATAGTTTACATTTTTAGACAGGTTTGCACAGCGTTAGACGGGTTTTTCGCGTGACTGTACTGAAATTTATGTATTTGTAAACGTTTCAAATCTTTCTTATGATTCAATGAGATTTTACATTGTTTATTTCATCTTATTATGTTGATTTGCATTGGAAATTTTTTACAACAAATAAAAATATCAACAATAAAATAAATTATAGCATTTCACGAGCCAATAAATATTTATACAAACTCTTTACATTAAAATACAGTCACCAAAACTAAATTTTATGTGTTTTCCAAAATTATAATTAAATTTCACAAATGAGCATAAATAATAATTAGAAATGCATCATGTAACAAATTATGTATTGATTTGAATCAGCATATAAGAAATTGCTGCATTATTTACATATAATTTCTTACCGAAATCGAAATAAAGCAACAATACATTAGTATTATATTCATCTCCAGAAGAATTACATATTATGCAATGCAATTCTCTATTATTAATTAAGATATTCGAAGTTGCTAACTAATAAAAATGTTTTTTAAAATGGTTGATTCCTATGCTGTAATTCGAAGCCAACTTGAGTCCCATTGCCTATCATTTCATGTTTTACTTTCCATTCATAATTAGAGCTGCTGCCTTTTTGTAAAATGAAGAACAT
Organism: Trichomonas gallinae; assembly: GCA_008369845.1. Classification (NCBI taxonomy): domain Eukaryota; phylum Parabasalia; order Trichomonadida; family Trichomonadidae; genus Trichomonas; species Trichomonas gallinae. Next base: position 672 of record MRSU01010307.1, read on the forward strand.
TCATGATTCTCAATTATTTTAGCCGCAGAGATTGATATTAAATGAGCCAATCATTATATTTAGTTCAATTCTTCATTTACCGATAATGAATCGATTTTCTACCTTTATGTGATATGATTCATAAGATACATCAGTAATGAGTCGGTACATATGACAAAAGCATTATTTTTAAGTGTCTTTCCATTTTCTGTTTGTTCAACTCCTAGTTTTTCAATTTTTGTGTGTTTTATTTTTTGAAGGTGTTTTCAAAAATCGCTCAATTCAATTATATGTATTTGATATATACGTCATCCTATGAACTGTTTGTAGTCTTTTGTGGCCTGTTAACACATATTCAACAACAAAAATTAAATGAGTTGGTTGTCACATTTCTTTATTCATCCTGATGAGTGATAAGCGACAGGTCAGGAGTCCATTTACAGCAGAGGAGGACGTAAAGCTCTCGAAGCTCGTGAGAGGATTCAGAAGGAGAAAGGAAATAGACTGGAATTACGTGAGCCAGATGATGGACAATAGAAATCCAAGACAATGCAAAGATAGATGGATGAACTATTTGGATTCGAAAATAAACCGTAAAGATTTCACCAAAGATGAGAACTTCTTCATCCTCCAGAAAGTAAGCGAATTTGGAAAGAAATGGAAAATAATAGCCGCAATGATGGACAATAGAACAGATGTTAGCGTTAAATCACAATACAGAAAACTTATCCGTCGTCACGCTACACTAGAAAACGTATATAAAGTTTCAACATCAAATTCCTTTCTAAATACTGAAGCCATAAATACAACAAATACAACAAACTACATATCTCAGTCTGATTCGCTAAATGATAGTGATGACGAAAAATTATCAAAATATTTTGCTGTAGATTTGAAATCTTTAGCTGAAACTATCATTGAAGTGAACAGTGAATTCATATCTCTCGATGATAATCCATCTGTTGCAGTATTTTTCTGATTTGAATTATCGAATTTAAATTTTTGTATTTTTTCCTTTCCGTTCCTATATCATGACTATAAACCTATCCTTATTATAAACCTTATGAATCAAAACAAAAGATTTTTAATTTTTCCTATCAATCGGTTTAAATAGTTTACAAATTGTAAATTACTCAATATTCAATGAATTCAAATTGAAAAACAATTGAATGAACATTTTGAATCGATTCTAATCCATTCCAATTCATATATGGACTAATATATCCGATAGAACAACAAATAAAATTTCAACTTTCAAATTATAACCTCGCTGCAAATGAAATTAGATAAATATTTCCAGATTAAACTCTATTTGCTTTGTTTGAATTATTGATGGATTCAAACATATCTCTCAATTATTTCCTTGCCAAAAAAATCGATTAAACAAAAAATCTTAGTTCTTATTTAAAACACTATTATAGCAATGAACCATTTGACATCTTTTTTACTCCGAATCTCAATTTTGAAAAATCTTTTTGAAAACTTTCTTAATTGAAGTGATTAATCTTTCTAATCATAAAAATTAGAGCGTTTGTCTAATTATTTATTATAAAGTTTATGACCATTTCTACGCATTTTCAATCTCGCATATTCAATTGTATAATCAATAATTTTTTTTGGTTGTAATTTATATGCATATCTCATTGTATATTTACATAATTCATGATTTTTCTCCTTTGAAACGATAAAACCGGAAAGTTTTCAATACTTCTTAGATTTCACACAAAATCATAATATTTGGCCCCAAAAAATAAGTTTGGTAAAATTTCTCCTCTAAAAATAGATTCCAATTACTCTTATAATATGAATTTTCTGACCAAATATAAGATTTTGTTCATTTATTCAAGAATTTTTTAACATTTCTTTTCCAAAATTTCGTTTTAATCTTTGCTCCTAATGAATTCTCAAAAACTCTTCTTCTAGATTATATTGGTAATATACTTTCTTATCAATTCTCCATTTTTACATTCAGAGTATTTTTTTATTTTCTTTCCGTTCAATTTTCCGACATTATCATTGTAATTTTCATATCCATTCTATTTTAAATCCCCATTGTTTTTGTATTGGTTTCATATTTTATTTCATTTTTTTTATTATATGGATAATATTATTTGATTATAATAGATCTATCCTACCAATAGTTATTTGATTAGCCAGACTTGACTTCTGCAATTGATAATCAGATTTTATTTTGTTTCAAAAATAAATGTCAGATTGGTTCTGGGCAAGATAGCGACGATACCATAGATATTACCAATAATTATACTGAAAATGACAAATTTTTCAAAATTTCATTAATTTTATATGAAAAAAGTGAAATTATTAATATATAGATTAATTATAGACAAAAATTGCTAAAAGTCCTAAATAAGGTTAATACAATAAGGTTATATATTAAAAATGACTAATTAAAACGTGACAATTAATGGGTTGCTGTTGTTCTTCTCCTGAACCTGCTCCTGCCACGAAGCGGTCAGAAGAGCAAGAGTACCCGGACCCAGTCATTCCTGTCGCAGCTGCTCACAATAAATCAATGTTTGACGCAAATTTCAACAAGAAACAAGAAGCGGAATCTCCACTTCTCAATCAGCCACCAAAAATGAAATATCCTATCAATGAAGTTGATGACGAGTCATCTTCTTCCGTCGACCAAGAAATGATCAAGCAACTTCTGAATGAAGTTGAAATTTCTGACGAATAATGTTTCGAAATAATATGTTTGTATTAGTTAAAATATTAATCTCAGCTATACAGTAATTTTACTTTGTATTTCATATTTTCCTGATTTAATTATTTAATTTATTCTAGATAATCAAGTATATTTATCCATATAAGACCATTCATTTCCAAATTTGAGCTACTTTTGCCTGGTAAACCAAAGTTCGAAATTTTTTGTATTGAATCACAAAATATAACCATTACACATCGTTGACTTATAACTATTCACACTAATTTTTCATAATTTTATATTTCATTTATTATTCAAATATTTTACTTGCTAATTTAAACATGAACAACATTCAAAATCAAAAATATTTTCAAAGGAATACATATTTCTGGTACACTTACATTTCTCTAACATTGAAATATTTATATGATTTGGAAAGCACAAAAGATATTAAAGAACATGCTTAAATCAACTACTCCACTATTGACTTTGATAGACATTGTTGTCCTTGTAATATTTATGAAATTAAACTTTGAAAATTAGAAATTTGAAAAATAATGTGATATATGTACATATAGTAAATATACAAAGTTTGGGGCAAAAATATCAAATAAAAATTTAATCAATAATTAATTTATTGAAATATCAAAAAATAACATAAAATTTATTTATATTTAGATGGTTAGATAATTGTAATTAATTGCTAAATGCAAAATAAGTTAATTTCGAATATGATTGAAAAAAAATATGCAAAATTGGATAATAGTTTATTAGTAAAAAGTGAGTTTTTTCGTATAAATATACTAAATCCATGATGGTTTGGAATTTTGTTTAACGCCGAAATTTTTTATTTTTGTTTTTTTTTATGTCTTTATCTCCATCTCAGTGGTTTTACTATGAACCTCTGGACAAAAACAACGATGGAGGAGACTTCACGTTCATTATAAACTCCTATAATGGAAAAGAATTTTTGGTTATATCAATATCGACATCAATTGCATCGAAAAAGAGCCAGAAAATGGAAGGAATATTAAGTAATAAGGCCAAGAAAGCTTCAATTACTTCGAAAAACCCGTACGAAGTTTACTGCATATTGAGATATGCAAATAATCAACCATTTTCGATACAATCAAGCAAAATACAAACAATGATGAAAGAAGCATTGCAATTCGATATCAAAACACCAACAGAACAAGATTTAAATCCGATTCCACAAGATTTGAACGAATTTGTTAAGTTTTTGCTGAAAATACACAAGGAAAGGAAGAACTATTACATTTTACAACCATTTTTCATCGCAAACTACCACGAAATTCAAAGACTTCCGATATTCTCGAAAATTCCAAAGAATTTAATCGCTGATCTACTGATTACGAAGGACTTTATGTCTTATCAGGATGTTCTAAACAAAGACAGATGCATTTCAGTCATCGAATATCTCGAGAAAATCGTCAGATCAAGAGAGTCGAATTTCCAAGGTTCTCCTAAGCACGAAAGGTCCATAATTGAGTTACAGTCTGTTATTGACCTGAGAAATAACGAAATACACGAATTAAAGGCTCAAATCGAAAGTTTACAGAGATCTCCGAAAAATGAAATTCAATTAGAAAGATTGAAGCATCAAAACAAGGAATTACAAGGAAAATTGGACAAAATGGCAACTGCAGAAAGCGTCATTAACGAATTAAAGGACGAAAACTTGAAATTAAAACAAGAAATTTCGCAAATTTCGAATAATCTTTCGCTAAAAGACTTTGAGTTACAATCATTGCATGAGCAACTCATAAAGAAACATGCTAACGATGAAGAAATCGAAAAACTCAAGCTTGATTTGAAAATTCGCGATGAAGAAAATAAAAGTCTTAAAATTAAGTCTCAGAGTGCAGCATTGAAGTACTCAGAGGCCATGTCAAAGCTTACAAAAGCTTCTGATGATCAAATCTCAAAAATGGACCACGAAAACTTAAAATTGCAAAATGAGCTCAACAAATACAGAAATGCCGAAGTGATGAAGCAGCAACTCATAGAGAGCGAAAAAGACAGACAAATACAGATTTTAAACGCAGAAGTCGCGAAATTATTAGTTGAATTACAAAAATTCGAAGTTTCCAAGCTAGAATCAGAGAAGAACCGTAAAATCATCAAAGCATTAAAAAGAGAAAAGAATGACTTAGAAAAACACTCACAAGAGATAATTCAAAATCTTCAGCAAAAAATTTCAACATTAACAAACAACTACGAGCTACAAAACTCTTCATCTCTTCAGTCTCTCAACGAGAAAATCGAGTATTTAACACAAATATCAAACGACTACAAATTACAAAATTCTAAAATGAAAAAGAAATTCAAGAATTTGCAAAACGAAAATACAGAACTTTCCAGTAAAATAGAAAAAGCAAACGAACACATTAAAAACGCCAGCCAAGAATTAATAAACAAGGATGGATCCATTCGTTTATTAGCAGCAAGAATAAAAGAACTCGAAACGAATCAAGCTGAAATTTCGTCAAAATACAAACATCTTAAAATCCATAACAAATCATTATCAAAAATAAACGAGCAGCTTAAACAGTCGAGCGAAACGGTTCCAAGGCTGACTAAAAAACTAGGAGAAAGCGAGAAGAAAGTCGAAGACTTGATGAACGAAAGAGAAACATTGTTGGCGAGAATAGAAGACTTAGCTGAGAGACTTTATCAACAGGAAGAAGAAGAACTCAATGAAATTGTTACACTCAAAGAAAAATTACAATCAAGCATCGACAAATTCGGCTCCAAAGATAACCAGAGAGAAATAGAAGAGCTCAAGATGAGAATAGATGATCTACAAGAGAAAATTGATGGAAGGAAGTCTGTAGCAAGCGTTAATCACGACAGAATCAAAGAACTACAAGAAGAAAACGAAAAACTCGAAAATAATTTGATGAACGCAGAAAAAACTAAAAACAAACTCGAAGAAACAATTTCTCAACTTCAAAATCAGCTCAATAATAAATCAAATCAATACTGTGATGATTCTGACAAAACAAATGAGCTCGAAGAAAAAATCAAACAACAAGAAGAAACAATTTCTAAATTACAAAACAAATCTGATGAGTATTCAGAAGATGAAAACAATGATAAGATCAATGAGCTTGAAGAAAAAGTTAAATCTCAAGCGGAAACAATCTTAAGATTACAGAATCAGCTTAAAAACAAAGTTAATGAATATTCGGATGATGAAAATTACGACAAAACAAATGAACTCGAAGAGAGAATTAAATTGCAGGAAGAAACAATCATAAATCTTCAAAATCAAATTAGAAACAAAGCTGCTGAAAGTCAGCTGAATAATGCTGAGCTTCAAGAAAAAATCAAACAACAAGAACAAACAATTTCTAAATTACAAAAACAAATTAAATCTAATGGGTTTAATTCATCTGACGAAAACTTTGAGAAAACGAATGAGCTCGAAGAAAAGATTAAATTGCAGGAGGAAACAATCATAGAATTGCAAAAGACAATAAATCAGCTCCAGTCCAAGTCAACTTTAGAGAACCAATTTACATCAATTGATGGAAAATTCGACGAAATGATTGACAGTTTAGATAAAACTGAAAATGTCGACGAAAAGATTAAGAATGAACTTGAAGAAAAGATCAAATTACAAGAAGAAACAATTTCCCAGTTACAAAACACAATTAATCATCTCCAGAGTCCAACAAGATCAACAGAAAGTGATAATGATTTTAATTCTATTGACGGAAAATTCAACGAATTGTTCATGGCCACAGACAACGTCGAAGAAAGCGAATTAGTTTATGGTGCTGAAATTCAAGCACAAATTGATGAATTGACAGCAGAAATTTACTCCAAAGATGAAGAAATCAATAAGTTAAAGAACGAAAATGAAAAAATGAAGTCAATGTATGACGAATTAAATGACAGACTCAAACAAAAAGACAAAATCATTGAATCATTTATGCATCAAAACGAGCCTAAGTCTGACGAAGAAGTCAAACTTGGCGAAGAAAATGAATTGGATTCAATGCTTAACGACAAAATCAACAGATTGAAAGCACAGCTCAAAAGCAAAAATGAAACAATCAAATCGCAAAATGAAGATATCGATGAACTCAAGAACCACTTAGCAACAATGAAATCTAAAGTCGAAAAACTTATGACATCTGCAAATGAATCAACAACAAGAGATGATGAAAATGATTATGATGACAATTATTCATATGAAGTAAATGCTGATAAAAACGAAGAAGAGGAAGAAATTTTCGTTAAAAATCGTGATATTAAAATTGATTTCGAAAATGATGAAGACTACAAGACTAAATTCATGCAAGCTAATGAAGAAAACGAGCAGCTTCGCCAGTCGCTGAATGAAAAAGAAGAAATGATATCTAAATTGATGAACAAAGATGAAGCTGCTAATGATAATTCAAATGAAAATGAAGAAAATGATGTTGAAATAGTAACAATGAGTTTAGAGTTTGAGAGATTTAAAGAAGAGATGCTTCAGAGGCCAACGAAAGAAGATATCGAAGAAAAAGAACAAGAAATCGAAGAATTAAAGAAGAAATTAGCAGAGTATGACAAGAACGAAGAAGAAATTCAAAAGCTCAAACAAGAAAATGAGAAATTGAAGCAAGAATTATCAGCAAAGCCATCTGAAAATGAAGTCAATGTGCAAATCCAAACAATCATGAATCAATCAGAAGAAATTGATAAGTTAAAGAAACAAGTTGTTTCGCTGACACAAAAGATTAACGAGAAAGCTAATTCTTCAAGTGATGATGATTATGTTGCAGAAAAATTAGACAATTTGAACGAAGAAAATGAGAAACTTAGAAATGAATTAGCATCGAAACCATCACAAGAAGAAATCAATGACCAGATCCAGACAATAATGAATCAATCAGAAGAAATTGACATATTGAAGAAACATGTTGTATCATTGACACAAAAGATCAACGAGAAATCATCATCATCTTCCAGTGATGATGAAAAAGAAAATGATAAAGAAGAAGTTAACAGTTTGAAGGCAGAAGTTCAAAAGTTAAAGGATGAATTGGCATCGAAACCATCACAAGAAGAAATTAACGACCAAATTCAGACAATCATGAATCAATCAGAAGAAATCGACAAGTTAAAGAAACAAGTTGTTTCACTCACTCAAAAGATAAATGAAAAGAGTGGCAAATCATCATCTTCATCTAGTGATGATGAAAAAGAAAATGACGAAATCAACAATTTGAAGGCAGAGAATGAGAAATTGAAACAAGAATTAGCTGCTAAACCATCTGAGAACGAAGTTAGTGAACAAATCCAGACAATAATGAATCAATCTGAGGAAATCGACAAGTTAAAGAAGCAAATTGTATCTTTAACTCAAAAGATCAACGAAAAGTCTTCATCTTCTTCGAGTGATGATGAGAAAGGAAATGAGTCAGAAGAAGTCAACAAATTAAAGGCAGAAGTTCAAAGATTGAATGAAGAACTTTCTAAGAAACCATCAAATGAAGAAGTCAATGAACAAATCCAGACAATAATGAATCAATCAGAAGAAATAGATAGACTCAAGAAACAAGTGGTTTCATTGACACAAAAACAGAATGAAAACTATGAAACTCCATCAAATAATGAAGAATTTGAATCATTGAAGGCAGAAAATGAAAAACTCAAACAGGAATTAGCATCAAAACCATCACAAGAGGAAATTAACGAGCAAATCCAGACAATCATGAATCAATCAGAAGAAATCGACAAACTTAAGAAGCAAGTTGTATCTTTGACACAAAAGATCAATGTAAAGTCTTCATCTTCTAGTGACGACGAGAAAGAAAATGACTCCGAAGAAGTTAATAAATTAAAGTCTCAAGTTCAAAAACTGAAAGATGAACTTTCTAACAAGCCATCAGAAGCTGAAGTTAGTGAACAAATCCAGACAATCATGAATCAATCTGAAGAAATTGATAAACTCAAGAAACAAGTTGTTTCATTGACACAGAAAATCAACGAGAATCCAAGTCAAAACTCATCAAGTGAAGAACTCGAAAATCTTAAATCAGAGAATGCGAAACTCAAAGAAGAGCTTTCGAAGAAACCTTCTGATGAAGAAGTCAACGACCACATCCAAACAATCATGAATCAAGCGGATGAAATAGCAAACTTGAACAAACAAGTTGTCTCTTTGACATCAAAGTTGAATGATCTGATGACAGAGAGAAACAGCGAAGACAAAGTGACAGAACTAACAGAAGCTTTGGACATCGAAAGAAACAACCACAAACGGGACCAAGAAGTTTCTAATTCAGAAATACACAAACACGTTGAGACAATCCTAAACCAGAGCGAAAAAATCAAGTCTCTCGAATCAGAAATACAAATACTTAAATCAAGTTCTAATTCTGCAATCAAACTTTATGACAGCGAAGAAACAAACGAAAAGAAAAACGAAGCACAACAAAAGAAAACAGTAATACGCGGTGAATATGAATACCACTACGAAGAGGAAGAATTCTACGAATACGCATAAATTTTATATATGTTTATCTTTCTTAATAAAATCATGAAATTTATATTGATTTTTAATTGTTTTTTTGAAGAATCATCACTATGATAAATGTATATATATATATATATATTTTAAAATGCCAAATATGAGAATGCGTTTAATCTATATTTTAATATTCACAAAATCATTGCAGGGATTCATGATCCAAAATTCAACAACATAATCTTGAATTAAAAATTTTGATTGATATAAAAATCACACAAATTTATTAATATTTATACTAAAGAGAGAGTGTTTGAGATAGTTTTCATAACTGATTCGTTCTCTATTTTGACTTTTTTGAGGCTTTCGAGTAAATTGTCGTCAATCGATAGGACAGACGAAGCTTTTCTCGAGTTGCCGGTAGCTAGAAGAATTGCGAGCGCGAGACTCTTCTTGTTCAGGCTAATTAATGTCGCGCAGAAGAAAGGAAGGATTTGACCGATGTTGATTTCTGAGTATGTATTAAAATCAACAATGATTTGCTTCAAAACTGTTTCGAATGATGAGTTATCGAGTGGAACTTTGACTTGCGAGCAAATCTTCAACACATCGAAATCGAAAACTTGCATCAGTTTGACAGCTTTGCAGATATTGTATTTGTTTATCAAGGAAACGCAGAGAATTTCAAAAGGATCAAATGGCCTGGCGAAGAACTCACTGTTATCCGCTGTGAGTTTATTGAATATTTCAGTGTCGCAGCTTTCTAAAACTAAAGACTGAGAAGGTGAATCCATGAATGGAAAAACTTCAACAACTTTTGCTTCAGCCAAAAAATGATCTAAAAACTCGTTGATTTCCGATGGACCGGATTTAGATATATAATGTGAGTAGCATTGTCCCTGTATATCCTTGTTGAACTCTAAGACTTTCTCGAAGAACAAAGAAAACTTTTGATTGTTCATAGCAAAGTCCAAAGTATCTGCTAATATCCTGTGTATATATGGGCACTCTATGAAGTGATTTATAGCCATTTCATAGCTCTCTTCATTCTCAATAGCAGGTAGCAATAAATAAGGAATAACGTTCTCTTGTTTGAACTCGATTTTTCCGAGATTGAATTCAAGTGCATTCGCTGTCAGAAGATATCCATCAGAGAAGCAAGCGTGGCCGTAGAAACTGAACAAACCTCCATTGAACAAAACGGTAAATTGGCATGGCTTCTGGAGAACAACCATGTCCGTTTTTCCTATGTACCAAATTTTAGTTACGTTTTGCGCCAAAGTTTCCCTAGTACTGTAATTCATGACATCGCCGTTGACCGTCAAGCAGATGCTTTTCGACTTTTGCGTGCTCAAACAGTCAATTATCTGCTGCACGATGCTTGTCGTCTTTATGTTGACATATATTTTTCTGTCGCCGTCGGTGATGAATCTTGTGTCGATTGGATCATATGATAGTTTAACCGCTGAGAATTTTGTATTTGCTGAAATGACGATTTTGTTGTTGCAAGCGTGGACAGAAAGAGCTGCATGATTTAACGGGAACCAGCCAAGCTCGTTGCAGTGTATATCGAAAAATGATACGAAGTATCCATACATGTCTTTCGAGTGTGAAACAATGATAATAATATTCATCAAAACACATGCATGTAAAACTCGAATTTTGACAATTTTTGACTCTTTATTGTCAGAAATTGTTGTGAATCCGTTTTTGTTGCAGATAAGTGTGTGATAGTCATCTACAACATGTGCTTCTGATATTGGGAAGAATTCGCCAGTAATACTCTGTGGATTCAATTCTGCAATTTTAGTATTTTGTGCTACATTGTATACCGCTCTAGGTGTCCATCCTATATTACTACTGAACTTAACAAATTCAATAGAATGAACTGAATCATTAGTAACGATAAATAATTGTTGATCTGTTGGATCTAAGCAAAATGAAGTGCATTGTTTCAGAATTTCAGCATGTATTGTAGTTAGTGAACCTGCACTTGAGTTCCATAAAACGATTTTTCCATTTCTGAACAAAAACATTAGTATATCTCCATGATCCTTGAATGAAATTCCAATTATTTCAGATTTTTCGTACTTTAGTTCTGTAGTGGAGTCTTCTTTCCCTTTTACACCTATGATTATCGTTGAATCTTTTAATATCATTCCACAATAACGGGAATGTCTTGAGTAAGAAACCATATCAATATCATTAATTTGCACAAGTTTAGGTACTGGTGATTCTTTTCCGTGTAAAATTTGAGAATTCAATTGAATATTAAATGGCTGATTATTAACAATGCCGTAAATCGTATTAGGATCTACGAAGTGTGTATCTTTCATTGTCGAAAATGTCTGTGGTAGGCGAAGTGTTTGACAAATTTGTTTTTTAAGATCGTAAATTATAATTTCAGCGGAAGATGTGCATAAACCTAGTAAATTCCCTGTCGTAAATGTTGATGTTATGACTTTTTCGATTGAATATGTCTTAGGATCTTGAATATTTCCATCAGAATCGATTTCATGATGGAAAATTGTTCCTGCGCATGTTCCATATGTTAAATTTTGTGGATTTACCCATTGTATCCAATGATTTGGTCCGTATTCTTTCATAGATTCTTCATCTCTTTTATAATTCGAAACTTGTCTAAAATCAATTATCGAAGAATCATGAATGCAAACCTCATACTTGGTTATATATGCGATCAAAGGAGTGTCCCTATGCGATTTGATCGAACAAATCCCTTCTTTCTTGAAAAGTTCGAAATCTTCATATGGAATCGAAATTTCCATTCTAACACGCCCGTAGATAGTTTACAATGTCAAAATATTTAACCTTATATTTTTCAAATGCTCAAACATTGTTTTCTAAACTTATTTGTTTGTCCAAATGATAATATTTCATCTACTTGTAACTTTTCAGATGCAAATATTTTGTAAATAGGTATATCTTCATTAGATAGTATTTTGCATTATTCTTGGAACGATATCGTATTCTTCTGAATATCACTTGTAGCACCAAGATAGTTCCCTACATAATCATGTATCAAAATAATAATCATTCGTCCAATTTTTGAAAAAAAATATTTCGATTTTCTTTTAAAAAACCATCAATAGAAGTCCATACACTACCTCAATTGATGATATTTGAGACAAATTGACCATGGAAATCGGAGTTTCAATACCTTTAATTTTATTTTTCATATTACTTTAATTTCTATTGATTGGAATATGTGATTTCTAAAAGATCAGATAGAAGTCATCATTATCATTGAATGTTATGAATCAAAATGAAAAATAGAATCATATTTTTTATTACAAGATCTAAATTATAGACATGGAATGATGAAATTTAAACGATAACATATGAAATATGAAAAACGAATTGTTGTGACTTTGCTAATTCATCAATATAGATATTGTATTTGAAAATGTTTATGTATTTGGATGATCAATCTAAAATAACCACTGCAATCGAAATTGAAATTCGCTGTGGAAGGTGGAGCAATACATAAATAACCATTTCACTGACAACAACCGGTAGATTTGTGAACATTATGATCCAAAAAACATATCACTCTATCGTAATAATCAAGAAAAATTCATTTCAAACGATAGTTTTCTATTCAAAATTCTAAGCTATTTAAAGCAATTATGATCATAAGCAATAGATATAAATATTTAGAACATTTTTAGATATGCTTTCACGCCCGTAAATTTTTAAAATTTGTTGTTATATGTTAGACAAATTGTATACATTTCAAATTCATGTTTTTCACAGTTTAAAATCTGACAAAAATCGGACTTGTCACATATAAAAAATACTCTTTAAATAGATAAATAATCGTAAAAAGATATTGAGTGGATATAAAAAAAATCGGATAGAATAAAGATCACAAAATAAAATGTTAACCGCGCATTCAAATAACGAAACTTCCTCAAATTTTGAGAGTAGTTAACTTTTTAAAAATAGCTAAATATGTATCCGCTTGTTTGGGGCAACTACCTAATATATGGACACAAGAGCAACAAGAAGAGGCTATTTACCAAAGAAGAGGATAACATTATACTAGATTATGTCGCTACAAATGGTCAAAATTGGAAAGCTATCTCGTCATTATTAAATAATAGAAGCGAAAAACAATGCAGGGAGCGCTACAGAACGTATCTGAATCCATCACTGAGGAATGACCCTTGGACAACAGAAGAAGATCAAAAATTGATATCTTTATACAAACAATATGGTCCAAAATGGGTTGTAATATCGAAACATTTTCATGGAAGATCAGATAACATGATCAAAAACAGATTTAATTATCATATTATAAAAAGACCAAGAAAAACGAAAATTGATCGAAAGAAAATATTACAACTACTTGATAACTACGACATATCAAACGATATCAAAGTCAAAAGTGAATCAGATCTTGATATTGAAAATACATTTCCATTAAATGAGCTAATTCCAGACTTATTTGAAACACAATTGTTTGAACTATAAGTCACGTATTATACCCCAATTCTATACTGTTATTATATATTTTTTTTTTGTATATTGAGTATTCGATTATGTTTTATCAGATTTAATTAAATAAATCATTATATTGAGATATATTTGCATTCAGTTAAAAATTCGATTCAAATTTCTTTTTTTTTATTTTTCCTGTTAAAATTCAATTTCACATGTAAAGTACTATTTGTATGCATTGAATATGTTGTATGTTGTATTTTTTGGAAACATTGATTGTTCTTTGACATGGATATATGTTAATACATTAATAATTTCTATGAGCTCAACTGTCATCTTAATTGATACAATAGTTGAGAACGAAGTATATCGTCAAGGAATTACAAGTTTAAGGCTAATTATTTTTGTTACTGGAGGTTTAGCTTTGTTCTTAGCAGGTATGGGTCTTTTCTTGTGGAGAAAAGTGCATGACCATTCTTCTAATTTTGAGAGCTCTTATGATGAAATAACTTCTTCTTCAGATATTGGATATGTTGCTGAAGCCAAAGAAATTTCACAATCGAATAATGACACCGATTTCTCAACAGCGATGTCGGATCTTAATTTCCAGACTATAAATATAAATGATTTCGAAGATAATGTCAATGATGATGATATGTATCTTAATAATTATGACTTTTAATTTGTTTGAATTAATGAAAAATTGTTATACTGCATAACTTTTCATCGTTTATTTAAAAAATTGGCTGGAGTGTAAGTACACTGCATGGTTGCACAGAGACAGAATGGTTATGTCAAAATCAAAAAATTGAATTCAATATTATTTTATTAAAATAATATTTTAAATTTTTTGGGACAATTCCAATAATCCGAAAGTAATATTGTATACAATGAATTTTACACGTGCATCAAATTGAATTTATTTTTTAACACCAAAATAATCAATGAAAACTTGGACAAGCGAGCGTCAGCAAAAGAGAGAAAAGATGGAAGAGTACAATTACATATATGGAATAGTGAGGCATGGAATTTATGATTTGAGTCGCGGAAAATTTTTTAAAAACATTAGGAGACTCCAGAAATGCGTCATAAATTGTCTTAAGCTTGGAACAAGAAGAGTTGACTGGAGAACAAAGGAAGGAATAATACTTTGGTTTTATGAAAATTGGAAGGTTATATTACAAAAACAAACAAAGTGCCAAGAAAATCAGAGGAATTCATCAGCAACAGCCCTATGAATGATTATCAGTAAATTAGTGTTGGTCACGAATTTGATGATGTATTCAGCTCATTTGAAGAATGCGAACTTTAAAAGGTATTTGGCAACTTATTATTACCAACAAATCTATATTTCTTGCATGAATTTAAACATGAATATAATTAAAACTGATTAGTAGTATAACAATTATATTCATAGTTTAATACTCTATTGATATTTTTCAATGATGAAATTTGTGCGAGTAAAAATACTAACTTATCATTGAAAAACGACTTTGAAAATTTTGCTCTGAAAAAATTAATCTATTTGATTTTTACATATATCAATCAACTAATGGGTTCGATTTCCATTGTTTATCTCGGCTAAATTGTAAATTAATTCGAAGTTTGTTTTGAGATCAATAGATACTGAAGTTTCTGATGCCGAACATTTTATAAATTACATGAATTATTCAAACTTATATGCATGTGGTGCAGAAAATATGGGAAACTATAACTTTAGATTGACTTTTGGAAAAGCAGAGATGACACAATCGAATAATTCACAATGCAAAGGAAGATGGACTGGTTTTGTTTTAACCAGACTAAATTCTGAATCTGTTGTTGAGTATTCTACCTTCGAGAATGACACATCATCAAGCAGTTATGTTTTCTCATTCAACATGTGCGAAAATGATCAGAAAGCAGCGCATTGCATCTTTTCCAGAAGTTCAGGAACTTATTTATCGATGTCGCAACATCATACAAATATAATCGTGAATGAATGTTCATTCGTTCATAACAATGCAAGTTTTCTGTTCTTTGCCTACAACACAACAATGACAGTTTATAATTGTTTGATTGATAATAATGCAATATGATCAAAAGCATCTGTTGAGTTTTTAGAGCAAATGACAACAACAGAATTGAATCTTTTTTTTTTTAAGTCTGTTAAATGTGAGTTCTATATTTCTAAGGAACCTGTACATGACTATAGTCCATGTTATGCAGCAGGATATTCTTTGGTTTCGTTGAAAAATTAAGCAGCAAATTAGCATCAAATGATGAAGCCTCTATTTCTCAATATAAAAGATGATACTAATATAAAAAATAGATATTTTAAACTTTAAGAAACAAAGCTTCTTATTTGGGAAGATTTTTAAAAGAGAGCCGATCATGTTTTCACACTTTGAATGAAGGATGTATTATTCTATAGATTATTAGTGATAATTTTCAACATGAAATGATTCAATACCATTCTTTATTATTTTTTTTTTTTTTCGAAACTTGATAACAGTTGTCTGACCTACTTAAAATCGGATAAAACAATAAGAGTTCAATACATCGATGCTACATCAAGGAACTGCACATAGATGTTTAAATGTGCGGTTGTGGATAATCAGGCAAAGAATATTCCCATCATCCGACTTTTTCAAGATAAAGCCTAACTTCTCTGATAAATTGCATTACTAGTATAAGATTAATGCAATATTTTCCTTTAAATATCTCTTTTCATTGTATTTCCTCTCATTACAACTTGACAATGGGTTTTGAATGCTTTTGCCAATCGTATTTTTCGCGTGTCAATCTGCCAAAATAAGATCGTCAACTTTTATGCAATTTTTTAAAGCAAATAAGTCTAATATATGTAGATAAAGTTGGAAAAACATGTTTTTCTTAATCGGAATAACGGTTGGCAAATTGACATCGAATACCGTCAACGATTTGTTAAGAAAGTTGGACCAGCGAAAACTGTATATTCCAAAAACTATTTAATTGTTAATGCTATTTATATTAGTCATTAACTCTGATTTCTTTGAGAAATTAATTCCTAATTTGAATGACGAAATACAAGCAATTGAAAAGGTTTCAATCGAGTTAAATGAACTATAATACCATAAAGTTAGATGCATAAGTTAATAAAACAAGTTTTTTTACATGAAAATATGAAATCTCAAGCTAAATAAAAACTGTTAGTTCATGCGATGCATATGCTTATTTACAATATATTTCGCAGATTTAAAATCTTGGATAATTATTTTTGATGTAATATTGATGTATGTTCTCAAAAAGAGTTTACATGGCATAAACGTGTGTTTATTTGTCATAAATGGTAGTTTGACGTTTAACCTTATTCATTTATTGTTTGAAAATCCCACTAAAAGACCAGCAACTACTGTATAGAACACCTTCGAGTTGAAGAAAACCTCTGAACTGATTGTTCTGATACATATATGCATTGTAAATTTACCTTATTCAGATATATTCGAAAATAATTTTACCATCATGAAAAGTTGTTCAACACTGCTTGTTAAAATAGCATAAAACAACTCACAATTATCATATTCCCATATTCCGATTATTTTTTGAAAATATGATAATTATTTCGATTTTTTTAAAAATTATTGATCATTCACGACTATTCCACCCATTCATAGGATGTCAGTAAATTGCTTCCAGAATATATTTTATTAAAATTTTGCGAACTTTATTTATTTGCAAACTTATCTCAGCGAAACCTCTTCGGAATGTATATCAATATCAATATACAACCTATGCATTACCAAGCAAAGAGGACCAAACATGGCTATAACTGCCGTCAGGCTGACGTCATAAAAATGGGAAATAATGAATAAGATTTGGACTAACTGTAATTAAATGCTGGTATTAGATTTGCTCATTGTGCAAGATCATTTTCTCCATTCACTAAAGTTTTTTTTTCTTGGCAATTGACAGATTAAATATCATTATATTAGCTTTTTGGTTCTTACTTAAGAAATGAGTTCATCTAGTATTAGATAGTATATCTATGAATATAAAAATATATGAAAATGGATTTTTTGCAAAAATAAATTATTTTTAACAGTTGTCATTATTGCATGATATATGCATAAATACCACATACAGATTCAAACTACATGATTAATATATTTCATTGTTCATATTTATTTTTTTTTGGAAAAAATATAGTTTTATCAAATCATTTGTTAATGTGATGTTATTTGTGGTATCAGTGGTTGACTTTTACATTACAACAAATCGGTCAAAACATGTCTGAAAACAGGAAAAAAAATTATTTGGCTGTCAAAAAACGATCCAATAGAAGTGTTGACAACTTCAAAAAGCAATAAATACTACAGAGAACGATTTTGTATCTATAGATATCTATAGATTTACTGTTCGTTTAACCTAGGAACCAATTTATTCAAATTTGATCAATTGAAAAATTTTATTGAAGAGAAATACGATCTAACTAATACTAGACATATTTTATTTATTCTTAAACTGTGACAATTTTTGAATTTCAGATAGAGATCAGATGACCGAAATATTTAAAATTCTACTTATTTATTAAGAGGTAAGCTTATATTTCTTGGAAATAATCGAAATTTGCATCTTCTTATCGAAAACCAAAAATTCAATAAAAATGGCTGGTAATTGCAATATTGGTCAATATTACCATGAAATATTTCGATGAATTCAATTACAATTCAACTCCAAATTATGACGGAAAAATGCATTAAAATACAATATACTTCGATTCTTATACAGATCTAACCGAAATTGTTCGTTACTTTTTCAATTCAATTTTTAAGTTCAAACATTCAAAAAAGAGTATTTTTATAATAACTAACCACTTCATCATATTAAACTCTATAATAGCTTATAAGAAGCATCAAACCAGATCACGGTATATAAGAGAAAAATCAATATTGAGTGATTTATAATCGTTAACGTTCATTCTTTACACTTTATCTGTCTTAGCAGATGTTTAAAAATATGGAAACATTGGAGTCCATAAGGATGGCAATTTGACGCTGGCTGTCAGCTGTCATTCAATTTTCATTTGGCAAAAAGTCTTTTATTTTAATTTTTGTAGGATGGAAACAGAAAACGTGTGCGTCTCGCCGCCAGTCGAAACCAAGAAGAGGATGAGGTTCACCACTGAGGAAGATAAATTGCTTGCTAGCATCGTGAAGAACGAAAAGAACAAATCATGGAAAGAGATTGCCAAAAATTTCCCAGGAAGAAATGCAGCTCAATGCAGAGACAGGTACAATCAATACCTCTTCAAAAAGATTGTCAATAAACCCTGGACTTGGGAAGAAGATAGATTAATTATAAAATTATACAAGCAATTGGGTCCACATTGGGTTAAAATTGCTAGTCACTTACCAGGAAGGAATGGAAATAATGTCAAGAACCATTGGAATACAGCTTTAATTGATTACCATGATATCTCTTATAAGAAGACGAAGCAAGAGAGAAGGTCCAAGAAGGAGAAGTGGACGGAAGATAACTATGTAGTTGAGAAACCCACTAAAATAATCGACAATAATTATTGCAGTTTCCTTGTATCCATCCAAAATTTACTCGCATTCAATGAATGACATTCAACTATATGTATATGTGTCATTTCATGTAGTTTAGTAGTAAAATGTTCGATGTTTTTTCCACAAATTTAAATATTTTAATTTTTGGTTTTTTAGTTAAAAATAACACCTGATACTGTTATACAAAGCAGTTCACAAGGGAGATTCATCTCCTGGGATAAAATAAAAATAAAATTCACAAAATTTACAAACTCATAAGTGTTAAACATAAATTTACAGTGCAAAAAGTTTCTAATTAGATATTAAAAGCTATTTTTACGGTTTGTTCGCCTCAGAATTAAAACTGCTTCGAACAAGTCAACCATAGAGAATAATTTTGTGAATATTAAGAGTACGGATGAAGAACAATATGCTATGTATTATTAATACACTAGGAGCGATTAAAAGTCTGACTGTAAAAAAAAATTAAGCACGTTGAAGAAATATATAATTATTTTAAAGGATTTGACAAGTTTGCTTTTTTGTAATAATCTGCTACGTGCTTGTATAATGAATAACATTGCAAATCTGTCAGAGGTCAAATTTTTGCAAATTGAGAGAATCGTGACCTGATCAAATGAGAATTGAATTGATTCTCTGTTATTGACAGCACACAAACTAATTATTTATCATATTTACTCACGAATTATAATGGAAAGAGAGTTTTTTTGTTCCGAACCAATTATTTTATACTGTAGAAATGTGTTATCGAAGCGCAAATGTTTCGTAGGGTAATATAATGATATATTAGGTCATATCATGATTATAATATTACTTATTTTTATCAATATACTTAAATTTTTTACATATCACAATTAAATATACAATATTACAGGGTCGGAATCATATATAACATGGTATTATTTGTAATATATGCTATTGCACCAAGAAAAAACTTATAATATCAAAAATTTTATTCATTCATAATATATCCAAACAAAAAATCAAGTTAAGTATATGAATTTGATTGTACATTCTAACTTATTTCATTTTACATCGATAGATTTATTGGATATATTGATTGCATTAATCTGGAATGAAATGAAACGTAATGCTTCAATATTGAGTATTCATGTATATTTGTGAAAGTAGTAGTCATTTTTAGGTTACACACTTCGTAATTAAGGATTCTTTAAATTAATTTGTTATTTGAATTAAAATGATGGTTCTATTATTTGAAAATCATTCGATTGTCTAATGCTTCATTTGCAGAAATGTCTGCTTCATTCAATTACAGTTTTTCCATGAATAAATAAATTTTATATTATTAATTTTGTTCGATGAATGATTAAATTATATATATGTTGATTACACATATTTACTAGAATAAGTCAACATTCTTGATAATAAAAAGAAAATGGAAAAAAAATTTAAAATCAATCAAAACTAAGGATGATAATCATGAATAATATAGAATATACACAAAAATGCATTGAAAACTCACGAATAGTTGTCTATTAGTATTAATTTGGGGAAAAAAAAAATGGCAGTCACGGCAGATCTGCCCTGGCATTTTGTCAGACTGACAGAACCTTATTTGATTGTCTTCCTTATCTGCCTCATAAAGATTTTACATTTCAATTGTTAGTTTACTTGTCAAATATAAAATCGCATGTTTACATGTCATTTTTATATTTTACTTGACAACAAAAATTCAGTTATGAATTTCGATAAAATTTTTGGAAAAAATTAACATACACAACATAAAGATTGCAAATATCCGATAAAAACAATAAACTGTTTTCCAGGACGATAATAACTGATTTTTAGATTTTGGTTATGCTTAGCAGCTCTGAGCACGTCTCTTCAAGGAAGGGAACACCATTTAATTCACGTGCAACTGCTAGCGCTGAACATCATAGTATATCTAAATCGTCAGTGAAATCTTCAAAAAAGTCGTTATCTTCTCCGAAAAAGACAGAAGAGAAATCTGATGATGAGTACTATTCTAATGAATACTATTCGTATTCCTCTCATCACCAACCACCAGAAGACAACGTTTCTAAATCAAAATCATCGATAAAATCAAAACAATCACCATCGAATAAATCAGCAAGAAAAACTGCTTCAGTACGTGATATTCTCATTTCTGGACAATCTAGCTCAGTTCAAACAGACTCAATTTATACACATAGTTTTCATGGCAAAGTTGACTCTCCAAAGCCACAAGGGCCGCCGCCCCTTAAGCGTACATTTATAGATGATTCGTCAGATTCGGACAATTTCGGTGAAATTGATGACTTTGGCGATTCTCATTCTCATGCTTTTGTTTATAGAAAACCTGACTGGAAATTCCCGGTCAAGAGAGTCACAAGAAATGAAGACGAAGGTCTGTATGACACTTTGCGCGAAAGATTTTCAGTGAAGAATATTGTATCTAAGCTGAAAAGGACACAGTAAGCTTTTTTGTTTTAGATATCCTCAGATTGTAATCATAAAATGTTGTTTTACTTCGGAATAAAATATATTATAAGCCGTTGTTTTATTAAACATCATTAATGCATAGAATTGCCTTCACAATCTTTCACTTATGAAAATTTAAAGAGGTTTGTTCTGTTATCTGATGAACTATTGCATTGAAATATAAAATTGATAATAATATTATGCCGATTAGCAACATTAAATGCAAAAGCTCATAATTAAATTACATAATAAAATGTATATATCATGTTGTAAAGCTTTAATATAGACATAACGAATATTTCCAAATCCAATATCGATAAAAGTCTTAATAAACTCATTAACTCAGCGATCATCTTATTACAAAATAAATCCACAATGTTATGCAATGGTTATAAAACTAATTGCCATATTTACCTAAATAAGCGAAATATCTGTCATTATATAATAAGGAGTGTACTTTTGAAAAGACTTTGGATAACTAAAATCATCTAAATATTTATAAAAACTATCAAACAACCAATCTTGCATTAAAACTAATGAGAATCAATTATAAAGTATTTGAAAATAAGCAGTTCATAGGGAATCCTACATCGAATTCATCTATGATATTGAATAAGTCATCAAAGACATCACTCTCAGTCATAGATTCTTCTTTCTTTGATTTGATGAATATAACTTTTTCTTCGTTTTTAATGATATATTCGTTCTTTTCATTTGATTCAACTACTGATTGGCTAATTTGAGTATTTATCTTCTCCTTTTTAGTATATTTGCTCCAAGATTTTTCGATTTTATCAAAGTTGATAGAAATCTGTTCCCAGTTCTCACAGAACCACAGATATATTCCTTTCTTTGTTCTCCAGTCAATCCTATGAGTTGGGATGTGCAAGCACTTCTTTACGCAGTCTTGATAGTTTCTTAAGTCAGGAAAAGACTTAATTCCGCATTTCTCTGCTAAGTGGCGTCTCACCATTTGTATGATGGAACCGTATTCACCCATCCTTTCTTTGAGCTCCTGGCGTTCTCTGCTCATTGACATCCTTGAAGAAAAATGACCTATCTTCCATTGAAAAACGATGTGTGGCAGATTCCGAAAAAAAAATAATTAATAAAATATGCATATTTTATGATTGTCCATTGATCGAATTAAAAATGTCCGGAAAATTTAAAACTTTTCTGTAGAGAAAAATTTTTGAGGGAGTTTTTACACAAAGTCCCTTTTTAATAATTACTTTTTGTTTCAATTAGCGAATTCTTTTATTTAATCTCTATATACATATTTATTATATTTCATTTTTAGTTTAAAATTTACTTTTTGTATTTTTTATTCAATAAATTCTATTTTAATATTCACTATATATATATTCAAAATATTTACTTTTTGGTTTTGAATTTGCTTTTTTAATTTTTTATTCAATAAATTCTATTTTTTGTTTATAAGATATATATTTAGAATATTTATTTTTTGGATTTAACATTGCTCTTTGAATTTTTGTTTCAATTTATTGTTAATTTTTAGATTAAATATATATATATAAAGAGTTTATTTTTAGTTTGAAAGAAAAAACTTTTTGAATTTCTGTTTCAATTTAATGTTAATTTTTGTTTTAATTTAATGTTAATGTTTGTTTTTATTTAAATATGTGTTTAAAATAGTTAATATCAGGTTTTTAAATTTACTTTTTGAATAGGGTGTAAAAAATGAGTTAAATATTATCTCTATTAACTAATAGCATGATATTTGTAAATATATTCTTCTCAAAAAGTAATTTTTTGGATACTTCGGCATTTGTCCGCCCTTTTTCTTAGGATTTTTATACAATTGAATGCACTTCAACATTGTAAGCTGATCTATTTGTATACTTTAAAATGAACCCGATTTGGAAAAAATCAGGTTATCTGCCAGAAATTCTTAAGAATTAGTTTGATTATAGTCATTTTTGCTTATCTACAGGGAATATAGAATATATTCATCTCATATGTGTATTTACTCAAGAAAAAACTTAAATATATTGATCACAAAAATTTGCAACTATCTTTTTTATATGAAATTGTTCTCCACGACAATGAATATGGATAATGTCTACCATACGGGTATATTTATCGCAAGTATTAAGTATGTCAAAGTTCCACAAAATCCTATTGACTCATTTACGCGTGAAAGTATCTTAAAAAGCTATGCTCATGTTATTATATAGATAACTATAGTATATATATTAATATTATAGGTACAATACTGACTGAACATATTAGTATGTCAAGATCGAGATTGAAATTCAGTCGAGAAATTACTTTTTGCTTGATTAAATGAAGCCAATTAATATATTTTCGATTTTTATAGACAAATATAAAATGTATACTCTCAAAAAGTAATTTTTTGCTACATGATTAATATGTTTGAATAGAAAATAAGGTTATATTTAACGATACAGAAATTGCGAAATAAAGCGAAAATTCTAGCTAGAACTCACCAATAGCGCCTAAAAATAAAATCAAAATATAAAATACAGTTTTCATGAATAGAAAACAAAAGGAAATCAATATTATTTTCATCATTTTAATCAAAATTAAGAAAAAAGAAAAATTAAATTAGTTTTTCTTACTTCTAATACAACAGTGATATAGCATAATAGATAATATATAAGTTTAACTCGAAAAATTTGCTATAACTCTCATATTTACTACGAAAACTAAATTAAAAAGAGAAAAATAACATACAATATCACATTTGAGAACAATAATTCGCTTTAATATGTTGATCATCATACAATATCAATGAGTACTGATCTCAAAATTGAAATATCAAGATTTCGATTCTTCAAAATATAGTTTTTAACTATTTAACGCTGAATATAATTATAAGTTTGCGAAATAAAACCGAGAAACAGCATGAAAAATACAGCATTTTATAATGAATTCATTTTGATAATTCAACATCCTCAAAAAATATTGTTATCCTCATTATAATTCCATCCTATTTAAGTCATGTGATTTTTTATTTGGAAGAATAACTTTGAATAAAGTAATAAAAGTGGCAATTTTTTTTGAACACCAAAAACTCCATATTATCCATCCATAACCATGTTTATTTTCCCTTTTTTTGACAACGGTTTACGGGCGCGAAAACTCATGTGAAAATGTGCGAAATATATAAATATCTATTTTAGGTTTCCTATTCATATAACAAGTACGATCATTTTAAGCGCTCCTTTAACAGATGATTTGGTGCCAGGTCCTCATCATTTTATTTTGATTATAGCTTACAATGGTGAAGATGAAAAGAGATCAAAATATTTCGAATTGATTCAAAATTCCCCGACAGTTGAGCTATTAAAAGAGATAAATAAACTTTACATTAAACTGTATTTTAAATATCAGTGACATAGATAAATCAGGAAAAGGTTCATTATATTACAGTATTGATAAAGGAGAATCATTTATTTCGCTATCTATAACATAGATTTATCGAGGCCATCAATTAGATATCGAAACAAAAAATCTGATATCTGGAACTAATCTCGCCGATGCACCACCTGAAAAACACAATACACATTTTTATCTTATAGATGAATACATGTACAAATCATATACTGATGATTTTCCTCTTACAATACTTAAAGAAATAAACAAATTATGTCAAGGGCAAAATTTTGAAGAAAAAATTACTTTTCGAATTATTTCTAATCACGATATAAATTCATCATACAAAGCAAATGAGATGATTGATTCATCATTCACAGTTTTCTCTTCTATTTCATCACGAGTAGTTATTTACTGTCTGATATCGAATAACAATGATTCGAAATGTCGAAGTTTACAGAGCATCAATTCCTTTTTCTCGTTTCACTACAATCAACTGTATTTTTGTTATTACAACAGGTTTCTATAATATATTTAATGCATGCATTGGTGATGATATACTTAAAACTAAAAGCTATGCTATTTCAGTATTAAAACAAACAATAATTTTATTAGGCAATAATTTTATTAGGCAATTATAATGCTGTAGAAATTGGTCTTTCTAGCAATTAATTAAACAGAAGTGAAGCATTTAGAATATCCGCATATTTCCGATATGAATTTACAAACTCAAAGACATAAGTATTTGAATTATTCACAATAGGCAGCGATGTAACAAATGTGATTGATGTTACAGCATCATTCAGTGATGATATGAAACCAAGACTTTAATAAAATCAATAAGCAACAATGTAGAAGATAAGCAAATAAGAGATTTTGAGTTGATTCTAAAACATCCAACAGTTGAATTATTAAAGGAAATCGATGATATAAACTGGTTGACCGAAGGTGGCCCCTATATTTTTAAGGTTACTTTAAACGGGTTGTTGTCCACTGTAGGCAAGCTTCTGATCCAACCGGAGTCATTAAAGCTTTCGCTCAGACTGAATGAAAACTACTTATTTTAAATAACAAACAACCCTAAGGAACAGAATAATGAAAATCATTATTCGAAATTTGCAAAGCAATTTCCAAATTAGACTACAAATGCTTGCAAAAGCTCAGCATATTTAAATAAGCGAGTTGCTCTATTAATTCTTCGAAT
>MRSU01010308.1:0-12932 GCA_008369845.1 Trichomonas gallinae
CCCCTATATTAGTTTGTCCACCCCTAACTTTGGTCATGCCACTTTGCACCCCTCTAGATTGAATAGATCCCCGAAAACCCTGCTGATCCCCGAAAAGCGGATGACGGTATGAATTTTGTAAATTTTTGACACTATATGACAAGTGGTAGAGTGACAGACGCTTCTTACATGATTTTGTACCATATTCCGAATATAAGTAGTGATGCTCACAATAATAAATTTTATGGAGGTTGTACAGATTTTCCTCTTTCCAGTGGCAATATTATAAATTTTTGACATTTAATGGTTTGCACATTTTTGACAAATTATGACGTGTAAATTTTGTAAATTTATTTGTAAATTTTATTTGTCAGATTTTTTGTTTTGTCCAACAATACTGTTCAGTATCTTAGTGATTTCTTTGTAAGAATACACAAAGAGCTTGAAAAAATAGATTATTCCAGCGCTGATCCAATAGTACAGGAATTAAACGTTTCTTCTGCACAAGAAGCAATTCAATTCTTTGCAACAGAGCTGGAAAAATACAAAACAAAGAATTTCCATCCATTATCAGCACATATCACACGAATTCTTGCTATTTTAAACAGAATAGAAGGAAATTACGCAAAATGGTTCCAAATGACTCTAAATTGTTTATCTCCGAACTATCAGCACTATTTACCATCAAACATTCAAGATGATTTTCAAAAATACCTTGCAGAATATCACAATTTACATGCAGCTTTGGACGATTCGCCATTTTCGCCATTTGAGGCAGCTGCATGGTTCAATCACGATGTTGTTTTACCATCAGAATCAATCAAACTTAATGTAACAGTAAAAAGCAAGTTACTCAGCCCAATAAAAGCAACAAAAGTTTATCTTACATTAACAAACGAAATGGATAATGATACTGACTTTGATATTTTTGGCGAGATTGAACTTAAACCAAGCACATTGTCTAAATGCACAATTGACATTCCACCACAAATTCCAGGCAAATTCAAGATCAAAAAAGTTCACATTGTCTTAGTGGATTCTATCGTTTCTATATTAACAAGAAGCAATCATGGAATATCATCGATAGAAGTTTTACCTTATAAAGATGATCTTCATTTTATTGCTGAAACAAATTCATTCCCTATTACAAGATTCCCATACAAAATCACTGCCAAGTGTTCAGGATTTCCAAGTGGAACAACAAATGTTTCTTTGGACGCAGCAATAACTGGAGATGCCAAATTCGAAAATGGGCAAGAATCTCTTGACTTTTCTCAGCAGAATCCAACTAGTGAAGTAGTATTTCAGCTTCCAATTGTTGCGCAAATCAAATGCGACGTTCAGGTTCAATTAGATTGGAAATGCAACTTTTCAGAAGAAATTTCATATTCTGAAACAAAGGATATTCATTTTTACGAGCCATTCTCAATTTCCAACAAAGTATTTGGCCCATCTTTCACTGCATTTTCTTTGAAGAATCCTCCGTCGATTTATCGCGGCACTCAGTACACATTCTTGACTATTTTCGAATACTCTCTAACACACAATGCGAAAATCCATAAAATAGAAGTAATTCCTCAAGATGGATATTCAATT
Source organism: Trichomonas gallinae (assembly GCA_008369845.1). Classification (NCBI taxonomy): domain Eukaryota; phylum Parabasalia; order Trichomonadida; family Trichomonadidae; genus Trichomonas; species Trichomonas gallinae. Next base: position 1,576 of record MRSU01010308.1, read on the forward strand.
TCACAAATGCCGATAGATCTTCCGATTTCTTTATCACAGAGTGAAGCCATATCACACGCCTCTTTCGTGACATGCGATGGAAAAGCGAAACCAGGCTCTCCAGGATCTTTATCTGTTACATTCTCAGTGGAAGACAACAATGAGATGATTGTCTACAACACAGACCTCCCAGAAATACAGTTCGCATCATGTGAAATCGATTGTTTCCTGACAATTCCTGAATGCAAGAAAGATCAAGAATCAGAAATGAAAGTTTCAATAAGCAACAACCCAGTTTTCGGCCTGAAAGTTGATTCATACTTGAATGTTTCTGACAACGACTTCTTTACCATCAACGAAGAGTCAAAGAAGCAGTTCGTTAACTTGGAAGAGAAAGAACTCGAAATTAAAATTAAATTCACACCAAAAGACAGCGGAACAAGATCATTCCCAAAGATTTCCATCGTATCTATCGATGGAGTCGAGTTGTGGACATCAGCACCATTTGTTTACTCTTTGTAACTAAAAATTGTTTTATTTTTGGAATTACTCATATCTTACACAAAGAATTATACTCCCTAAGACCAGATATATTAATTAAAACCAAAGAATGTTAAGATATTTTATAGTTTTGTGTAAAATTTGATTTTTAGATTTAATTTTTCAAGGGTAATTAATATGTTTTCGCTATAAATTAGCTTCCTTTGACATTACTTATAATAATTTTACCATTAAAATATAGTTAATTATAACATTTTATCATTATTTTGATTCAATTTCAGGAAAGATATAATATAATTCTGTCTTATTGAAATATTTTCATCTTAATCAGTAGAATGATGCTATAGAATGTGTTATGCTACTTACTTCCTTTGATAATTTTGATCCAAAAACGATTTTACGCAGGTGTTTTTCTTTTTATTATTCAATGAATCCGTTGGGATCACAAATATATGAATCCTGGGAGTTACCGCGAGATTAACACTGAGGGAATAAAAAATTTTGGATCTGATCAATTACTGTCATTTTGGCATCAGGGAATACACTTATTATCGAAGATATATGATTATAACAAAAGATTTGGCTATTTAAGTTTGAAAATTGTTGGCTTATTAACTCAAACTACAGGTTTTCCATGTGTTTGTACCTCAACAGGCTGTAGATAGGCCAAAAACAAGCGTGTCATGCAGTGAATAATAATTTTGAACAATTTTATCCCCGAATAAAAAAATTCGAAAAATTCGATCAAAAATATATAAATGATACACATGAACTATAGTAACGATTAAATAAACATCTCAAAAGAAAAATTAAATTGAAAGCGAAAATAACGTACAAAAATTTTTAAATTCGAGAATATTAATTTATAAAAGAATATAGATAGAAATAAAAAATTTACAAAAAATCTTTTTTAGATTATCATAGGTTTACTTGTATTTCTTCGAGATAAATGACTAACTTAAAGCCTATGAGAGTCAAGAGCATAGCAGACCAACTAAATATTGTTGCTCGTCAGACACAGATACAAAACCCGCAAAATCCGTATCTTTCTCTGAAGAAATCTGAATCAAACGAATATTTATCTCAAAGAACTTTCTCCAAAGGATCGAAAGTCAACCTACTCAAGAACAACCAGATAAAACTGCCGCCTTTGAAAGCTGATGATCGAATGGAAACGATGTCGCAATCGTCAAAACTTGATTTAGAAATAAATCTCAACCTAGAAAAGAAAGAGGCAATCAAACCGACGAAAGATCAAAACCAGGATCAAGTGCAAGTCGGATATTTCAAATTACAGCAACAGTGGGAGCAGCAAAACAAATTTGCGAAAATAACAGAAAATTTTTTCAAAGAATGCTACCTTAAACCTTTACATGAGGCCCTGGAGCAAACACTTATACCAGTCTTCAAGGCTGCAACTGTAACTTTCTGGCAGGATATTCCTTCAATACATCTTCTTTATTCGCCCCGTCTTCAAGTCACCGTTTCGCATTCGGACGGTTTAGTTGGTTATACCTTCTTCACTCGCAAGTTCTTGAAGATCGAGAGAGCTTGTTCGCATTCTGCCTACAAAGAAGGCGTAGACTCTAAAATTTGCCCCGGACAGACACCAGTATACATCTTCCCGCTCTGGGATTTCAATGATAACGTTTGCGCAGTCGTAGAAGTCACGAGAACTTCAAAAGATCCATTTTTCGATGCAGAAAACGACGCATTCATTCAGTTTTTTACAGATCAGTTCAAATTACACAGCAAATGGCTGTTCCCATGCGAAACGCCGCATAATTTGATTATCGAACTTGGCCAAGTAATGGAATTGGAGCAGTTCCTTTTGCTGTTCCAGAAGCGCATCCACACATTCTTCAATTGCAGAATCGCGGAAATCTGGAGATACAATATTCGAACGAATAAAATGGAAAGATTCATAAATGATCGAAAAGACATAGATCCAGGACGCGCTGGCATCGTTGGTGATGCCTTCAGCAGAGAATGCACAATCAACGTCGCAAATACTAAAATGCAATCGAGTTATATTCAATATTTAGATGGAGACAGCGAAGAAAGCGCATTAATCGTTCCAATCATTGATACTCGTCTCGCCATGAAGTGGGCCGTCTGCCTCCGTGGCTCTAAGAACTTCCCTGTCTTCACATCTCATGATGAAGAATTGCTTGGCATAATGACGCCGTATCTGGCCCTTTCTCTTGAAAATGCAGACAAGTTCAGCACAGCACTGCTCGGTAATGCAAGAGAAAGCCTCGAACATCATTGTGTTTTCGGTCTTCAAAAAGTTGCATCTCTGATTAATGAAGCTGCGGACACAAAAGTCATTTTGAACGAAGCATTGGAGAACATAGAGAAGCTTACCAGCGCCGATCGAGTTCTTCTCTTCCAATACGACAAAGATACAGACAATTATGTTGTTTCTGCTTATATCGGCTCGAAAGATCCACCAAACCCAATTTCTAAGGACCACGGTATTGTAGGCAAAACATTCAACGGCAAGGAAATAATTAATCTCACAGAAGCATATGAAGATCCTAATTTCGACAACGCAATCGATTTACAAACACAATATAAGACTAAGACACTGTTATCTGTCCCAGTTATGAACAACAGACTTGAAGTTATTGCTGTTTTACAAATGATTAACAGAAAAGACGGCCAACCATTCTCACAGACAGATTTTAACTACATGAAGATCTTCTCCATCATGTTCGGCTTGTTGTTGGATAACCAACAGATGTATTCTCTCTCAACTTCAGCGAATCGCCAACTTTCTTCATTCATTTCCGTATCTACTGCTTTGTCTTCCAATCAGAACGTCAAGCAGATCTTGTCAGAGATCTTACAGAACGCTCGTGTCACAATCAACGCAGAAAGATCATCACTTTTCTTATTAGATAACGTTGTCAACACTTTAACGAGCTATTTAGTCGATGGCGGCAAAATGCCTCAGAGTATTCCACTTTCCCACGGTATTGCTGCAACAGCTGTCAAACAAAAAATTTCAATTGTGATTCAAGACGCTTATCATGATCCAAGATTCAACAAAATGATCGACTTCCACACAGGCTTCAAGACAAAGTCTTTAATCGCTGTTCCTGTTATTACATCAGATGGAACAGTTATCGGTGTCGCGGAAATGCTCAACAAACAGGAAGGAATCTTCACGCAATCAGATCAGACACTTTTGGAGTCATTTTCAACATTCGCAGCTTTACTCCTTGAAAAGAGGAGACTCAAGGATATTACAGAGAAAGGTACAGCGCAAATCGAAATGTCCAAGTGGATCGGTGAGTTCGAGAGATCGAGCTACACCACGCCAATCAAGCTCAGGGTCCCAGAAGCTAAGCAGGACTCCCTCAAGAGCCTCGACTTCTTCGCAATCGACTGGAACGGTATTGGTCTTTTCCAGATCGCTTTCTTCGTGTTCAATGACTTCGGATTATTGGAGCGATTCCAGATCACCAACGATTTATTCTTCACTTTCTTGTATAGGCTGAGAGAGGCCTACAACGAGCCTCCTTACCACAACTGGATCCACGCTATTGACGTCTTGCAGTATATATCTTATCAGGTCAGAATCACGAACTCTCACAAGATTTTGACGCAGTTCGAACTTTTGGCTGTTTGCGTCGCCGCTTTGTGCCACGATGCTGGCCACCAGGGCTTAAACAACGCGTTCAATGTCAACGCTGAGACACCGCTCGGCATTTTGTTCAAAGACCAGTCTGTCATGGAAACATTCCACTGCACAGTCGCGATCAGAATTTTGTCGCAGCCAGAAACAAATCTTTTCCACTCACTTAATGTTAAAGAACTCCAGGTAATCTGGAAGTGGATCATTCACCTGATTCTCGCCACAGATATGGCCTTCCACTTCAAACTCATCAAACAGGGTAACGAAGCTTTGGAAGCAGGTGTCATCAACCTTAAAGAAGAGTCGCACAGACTGATGTGTATGGAGCTTGTCATGAAAGTCTCCGATATTAGTAATGTTTCCAGGCCATTCAAGTATGCCGACAAGTGGTGCGAAGTTCTTTCCGAAGAGTTCTGGAGGCAGGGTGACAGAGAGAAAGAGCTCGGCCTACCATATTCTGGCCCGCTGATGAACAGAGAAGGGCAGAACAAGCCTAAAGGTCAGGTAGGATTCTACAATTTCGTCTGTTTGCCGCTTTACACTTTGATAGCAAGAATCTTCCCTGAACTCACAGTGAACTTGGAGTCAGTCAAGAGCAACTTAGGTCAGTGGGTGAAGCTCGTAGAAGAGCAAGAAAAGGCTCAGGCAGCGAATAACTCAAATGGAGCGGCTCCTGCGGGAGATAAGGCCGCAGCAGGTGATAAAGCCCCGGCTGCTGAAAAGAAATGATGTGTATATATATATTTATATTTTTATGAATAAACTGTATTTTGGATTTAAAATTATTAATAATTATTAAATTATTTTGATCAAAATCCATTAAATATATCAAATTTGCTTAATATATATCAATATTTATATTCTATTTGAATAAATAAACATATTTTTTTTATATTTTATATAAAAATTTTTATTAGTGATTTCTGTTAAATCAAAGCGGTATATATTGAACTATTGCATGTGTATTGAGAGTTAATAACTTCTGATTGATGAATTTGAAAATAATTATTAATTCAAAATAAATATCAATAATTCTTTGATTTGAGAAGTGAGAATCATTAAAAATCTCAAATTTGAGTTAAATGGTACTGTGAATTTGTTCGTTAGAGCAAAATTAAGAGAATAATCGAATTATTTTGCACAAATTAACGATTTTCCCTAAGAAATTAGTTGATAATTAGGAGTGATTAAGTCAGCTGATTTCATTACGAGTCAATTCTTGTTTCTCGCGAATTTCTTTCATAATTCGACAAATTTCATTTCTTAAAGCAATTGCACGTTCTTTATATGCGGCTAATCTAACGTTTAATCCAAGTATTTTAGCTCTGTAAGATTCTTCTGATTCTTTGATTGAATCAACTGGATTTTGAGATGTAATTGTTGTGTTGCTCTGTAATACTTGTGATTTGTTACGTTTTGAAGCTGCAATATCTAATTTTTGAAGATAATCCATAATTGTATTTTTAATTTCTTGCTTTTTGTCTGCTTGTAGCTTCAATAACTCTTCATTTTTAAGAAGTTCCAGATTTAATGTATTTTTAAGTTGTTTGTGCTTTTCGATAACTGAAGGAAGAAATTCTTCAATTTGTTGAATGTGATAGTTAAGTTTATTTCGCTTAGTGGCTAATTCTGCATTCTGAAGAGCAAGTTCCTGAAGATCATTGAAGAATTCTGCATATCTTTTGTCGTTTTTAATGAATGTTTTTGCGTCTGGTTGATCTTTCTTGTTAAAAATCGAATCATTAGTCATTTTTCGCCATTTTCTGAACATTCTCGATACTAAAATTTTATTATTCGTGTAAATTAAAATATGAATTAACGGAATATCACAAGAATGAAGCTCGTAATGCCGTGAGGCCCATTTGTTATAGAATTTTGCGCGCAGAATTTTATTCCTAATGAATGTGAATGATCCAAGTTTTTCCAATGATGATGGATCATTTTCCATTTTGATGTCAAAACTGATGAACAAAGTAGAAACATCTTTTTCATCATGCATATCCTCATATGCACAAATTTTCTCAATAATTAAAGATTTTATTCAATATCGACTTAATTTTGTTATTTTTTCTATCTCAATCATTTTTGTTACAACTAATTTAATACATTAAATCCTTATTTTTCGTTTTTATTTGAAATTTTTAAAAAATGATTTAATATTTCAAGTTATAATCTCTGATGCGGATGTATAATCTTCAATTTTTATGTCTTTCATTGGTTAGATACTAAATCTATCATGATATCAATTATAAAATTAAAAATTTCATTTTTCTCCCAAAAATCATTTGTTAAGCGTAATGATTGTCTGGCAAGAAGCTAATTATTTATATTATGTGATTTATAAGTGTGAGATAAATACTTTGTATTTATTGGCAATATAACAATCCGATTAAAATAATAATTGAGAAATCTTAAAATCATCAATGTAATTACTCATTGACGTTGGTTTTAAGGAATTCTTCAACTGTAATTGGGCTGAATAATGAAGGAGGATTAATTAAATCATTAACTGATTGAGGCAGAGCTAATTCGCGGAATCCTAATTCATACGTGTTCTTAATAAGGCAGAATGTTGCATTAACAGTGTTCATAGCAATCTTCTTGTAATCATCTTTGTATTTGATCATGTTTGAGAGTAAAAGTGCAGCGAAAACGTCACCAGGTCCATCAAATCCACGATCGTAGCTCTTAGTCTCGATAGGAAGCTGTATTTTACCATTTTCGAAGCTGAAGAAAATAAAGCGATGTTTCCACTCAACACTTGAGATGGCAACATTCTTTGGTCCAAGAGCATGCAACTTCTTAACGATTTCAACGACATCGCTTGGAGAATTAATTTTCATATCTGTAAGCCATTCAGCTTCGTACTGATTTGGCGTGATTGTGTCGGCAATTGGGACAAGCAATTCTTTGAAGAGAGTCTTGCATTCTGGATCGACATATAATTCTCCCGAATCTCCCAAAACTGGATCGCATAAATAATGAACTCCACTTCCAAGCTCTTTGCGGAGGTTAGCAATGACCTGTATGATCTTTGGATCGCCAATGTAACCGGTTAATAAATGAGTATATGTTTTGAGGATGTCATTGAGCCTGAGTCCCTCGAGAATTTGCTCTAACTCCTCAGGAGACATTTTTGTTCCGCGAATGTGCTCATATGCTGTGTGTGTTGAAAAATTCACTGTATTAATCGGATCGCAGTCAATTCCGTTCACTTCAATCGGGAGGACAGCAGACCTGTTTCCACTCCTGCCGTGTGTCATGTGGCTTTGTATCGTAAGCACCAAAGGAGAAGACATCGAAAAAAAAAATGAAATATCGCTATCAAAATATTCTATGAGTTTTGTGAATTTTTGTCAAATTGAGCGGACATATTCGAGCAAAAAAAGTGGATTTTTCTTTGACATAATGAGCGGAAAAAACAGTTCAAATTATATCAACATATACATCACTGATAGTAGAAATAGATACTAGAAAATCATATGAGGAATACTATAAAATCATCGAGAAACAACTTGTTTAATTGAAATGTCATATCTTATTAATGGTGCCGATTTCACAGGCAATATATAAAGAAGGAGAGCATACTGGCTTCATTCTATATATGAAATTTTACATAATCAGGAGATCGTCTAAGTCATCATTGAGCTATGTCAAAGAAAATTCATAATGAAGATATAAATTTAATTTTGATTTTTTTCAAGTCTTTGAATAGCATGAAAAACTCTTCAAGCTCAATAGTTCCAGAATAGTCTGCATCGAGTTTCACGAAGCTCTTGCTGCTAATCATAATAGTTTTGAACTCTTCATAACTCATTGGATTTCTTATATTAATCTGTTCCATCAGCTTGATCATTTCTGGATAATCAATAGCACATGACTTGTCATCGTCGACTTCATCGAATATCTCTTTTAATATTGTGAGAACTTCTCCATTTTGCTTACCCTCTGACTCCATAATTGCGTTTAAAAAATTGAATGGTAGTAGTCAAGATCTATCAAGTCAAAAATAATTTTTGAATCTGGATATGATTAAAGTTCAACATTGATTGCAGGCACTATTTTTTCTTTTTTATTTTGTAATTTTTTTCTGAGAAGTCGTCTGCTTTTTTATAGATGCATCATAACATCAAAAATATTTCCTCAATTGAGAAACTCGAGTGCATTATGCTATCTCGATTATACATGCACCAATGACAGATTATGTGCTTCATTTGGTGTTTTAATATATAGGGACTATCTTATATATATGTTTCTCTTAATATCAGTTGCATTCTTATGACATATTATATGCTTCATTTGGTGTTTGAATTTTTTTAGTGACTTACTTATATATGCTTCATGACGAAATGAAGATTATTTATCATTTCGTGCTTCATTTGCTTTCTTGAGATAAAATTCTGCGTGCAACGCGACTTCTTTATCATCAGAGCCAACCAGGTTTTCAGCCTCAGACACAAATTCGTCAGTGAAAAATTCAATGCGAATTAATATAATTAGTCCCATCATCAAAACATCATGATCCGGATATGATAAAGACTGCAAAAGCAATTCATATATTGTATTGTCAAGCAGTACATCTGTATTTTTAACTAAAATCTGCAGAATAATCTTGAGTGTTGCTATTTTAAGATCAAAACTTGTCTGGAAGTAAGTTTCAACAAAATTTCCTAGTAAACCCACAAGTTCTCTTGAAGCGGGACTTCCAGCAATAAGAAGAAACAATGCCATTGTCATTTTTGGATATTTTGATGATAATATAAATGTCAAGAAGTCTTTTTTAGATGCAAGAATACCACATAATTCATCATCTTTTGAAGCTAATTCTAATAATATCAATAAAATATATCTTCCACAAATTTCAAAATCTAATGATAGGAAAGTGTCAATATCAAATAAAAACACATTATCTTTTGCGAGTATTAGATGTGATTCCATGATTAAGCTAGTTAATTCAACAGGAACAAAAGGAATTGGAAATTCCATTAAAATTATTCTAACATTTTCATTAAATGTTTCTCTGATGAGCTTATTGATTGAAGTTATTATTTCTCTCTTTATTGGAATGCTATTTTTCTTCAATTGAGCGCGATAAAAATCTAAAAATTTATCAAAGTAGGATGCATCTAAAGATGAAACTGTTGTGATTATTTTTATCACGTAGATTGTTTCTAATTCGCTAATTACTTGTTTTGATAAAAATAATGTTCTTTCTCGAATATCATAATCATCTATAATTTCGGAGAGTTGGGATTCATCAACATGTAACATTATGTATAATAGAACTTGCATTGCTGGAAAATAAACTTGTTTTTCACCCAAAGCATAAAAATTTATAAATGTTTGAATAATACCTTCATCGCATAAGTATTCTCCAGGAAATATTTTCAATGAACTTAAAAATAAAGGTATTTCTTTGAGTTTTTCGGCTGGATCTAAAAATGCAGCTTCAATAACTAGTTTTGTTTGTTCATATGCCTTTAGTTCCAACAATTCTTGATCTGGTTCGTCTCCTTTTTTGTTTCCTTCTGTTTTATCTATTAAAACATCTTTGTATTCCATGGAATGATATTTTTGACTTGTAAATATATTATTTGGTGTGTAACTGTAATTTTGACATGTAAAATCAAATTTATTTTCAGAATATATAATAAGTTAATTCTATTTATCAAAAATGATATATATGTATTCTTGAGTTTATTTGGATGAATAATATCATCATTATACATCTTAATTCAGTACATTGAAGTATAAGTGAATGTCAAATGTTCTGGATGAGGAAACTTGATTAATAAATTGATTTACACACATTATTTGGTATTATTGCAATGTTTGAATACAAATCTATAAATTTTGAGCATATTTTATTTGGTAAATAAAATTGGAGATATTATTGGTGAGTACCAATAATTATTGTTTATCTTCTACGGCTCAATCGTACTTTTCCTTTCATAAGAGTTGGTTGAATGGCAGTGAGAATGGATGCTGATTGACTGCGTGGTGCTTCTCCTTTGAGTTGTGGTTTTGCAGCAAGTGCTTTAGCAATAAATGATGGTTTAGATGATTGTCTGCGTGCTGCTTCCACTGTGGGTTGTGGTTTTGCAGCAAGTGCTTTAGTAATAAATGATGGTTTAGATGGTTGTCTGCGTGGTGCTTCCACTGTGGGTTGTGATTTAGCTGCAACTAATTTAGCAATAGATTCTGATTTAAGGGAGGATATGAGCGATGGTTTTGCTTTTGGTTTTGTGCTTTTTCCCATCACTTGAGAAAGAGCTCCTAATTTAGTTCTACGAATGTGTGATATTTTTGATACTGGAAGTGAGACACTTTCAAGTCCAGTTTTAGCCATAGATTTTGATTTAAATGGAAGTCTACGGTGTGTTTGTGTTTTTGTTTTGTCGCGTGAAAATTGTGCAAGCATTTCTTCGGGAGATAGCCGAGCGACTTTCCAAAATGGTTTTCGTGGTGGAGGAGGTGGAGGTGGTGGTAATGATCCTGTGGTCATAAGCTGGTCGAAAGCAGAACGTGTTTGTGAGTACAATGTCTGCAATTCATGAGCTTTAAGTTCACGAGACCATTTTTCTGTTCTCTTCTTCTTTTTCAGGCCGCCGTATTTCTTCTTTTTAATTGTACGGGTTTGTTGGGCCTGGACACTCACCATGATTTCTGAGTAGTCGATTGTTGCTTCGTAGACTTTCTTCTGATTTTGAGGATTTTCACCAACATGGACCTTGATGAAAATTCCTTTGAAGGATGAGCTTCTAGTTCCTTGCTGTTCATTGATTCCAACCATGTCGTACTTAAAAAGAGCAGTTTTAGTTGTACCATCCTTAGATTGGAATTTCAATTTTCGAGCAAAAGTCTCGATTTTCGATGGTAAATGGGGCCAAAATGCATTAATCTTGTTTCTTATTTCGTCGGGATCTTCTGATGAAAATTGTTGGTGGTATGGGCCACTTGGTTGAGGATAACCATATATTGGCGCATCATCGGACCAGTCTTCTTTAGTACTGCTAAACCAACCATTCGCTTCAGGTGAGTATCTTTTAGAAAAACTAAGTGCACATAAAGAAAACATCATTAAAAAAATTATATGACGTCAAACAATGTCAAATTGACAATCTGACAATACATCAAAATATGTTTTTAATTTAATTCTTGAACATTCAATTTTGAATTGAAACGGTTATAATTATATCATGAAAAAAAAAGATGCTTAAAATGATTCAAAATT
>MRSU01010312.1:0-83510 GCA_008369845.1 Trichomonas gallinae
TTTTTTTTTTTTTTTTTTTTTTTTTTTTTTTCATTGCTATACTTAGAGAGAATGTTGATAACTATATAGACGCCATTATCTGCTGCATTCATTAATGCTGTTTTGTTATTTTTATCTTTTGCATCAACATCGATTCTGGGAAATGCAAGAAGGAATTTTACAACATCTTGGCGACCTCTGAGTGAAGCTTTCATTAATGCTGTTTGATCCATATTATTTTTGGCATTGACATCAATTCCTGCAACAGAGAGAAGCAGTTGTACAACTTTGCTGTAGCCATTCTCTGCAGCAATCACCAAAATTGTGTAGCCACTTTCATTTTTGGCGTTAATATCGATTCCAGTAACAGCCAAAAACTGTTTCACAACTTCATAATCATTAATATCAAAGTTTGGAAGTTTGAAGTGATAGTGTAGAAATTCATCGAATCCTTTAGGATACAAACCATATAAAATGTATTTTGTGGGATCAACACCTGATTCAATCATGAAACGCAAGAGAGAAAAATCTTTTAAAGTAATTTCATATGAAACATCACAGTATTTATTTTTAATAGCAAACTTCATGGCTTCAATGTCATTTTCATCACCAATCTTCTTTAAAATCGTTTATGTTGGGTTTTATGATCATGAAAATTGGTTCCTCGCATTGATATAAAATGCAAAAAAATTGATGGAAATTTTATAAATCATAAAAAACATTTTTATTATTATAACACTCTTATAATTCACCAATATTAATAAATGATAAGTAAATTTCGGCAAAATATTTAATAAATTAAGAATTTAATAAAGAATTTCATGAGATTGTCAAGATAAGAGGATTGTCAATATATTCCTGTATAGATTCACTTTTTCCCTATAAGCATTGGAAAATCGTGCTTATTATAAAAAAAAAAAAATCAAATTTTGAACTACAACAAAAAAATAACAAGTTTTATATGATAACTTTCGCAAGGGTGATAAAAGCATTTGACGCATTGACAGTTTTGTATGGTGAAATGTAAAATTGTGATAATTCAGTATCAGAGTGAACAGTAACTTTTTCTGCAAGCACTGACATATCTGTAATAATGACGTTGTTGCCTATTTTGTTTCTCCATCCAATGATACTGTTATTTATATTACATTCGCTTCCAATTGAAGTATTGCTGTAAATAACGCAGTGATCAAGTGTAGTATTTGCTCCAATTTTACAGTTCGGCCCAATTACGACGCAATCACCTATATGGGCGCTAGGATCAACCTCAGCAGAAGGGTCAATAACAACGCTTTTGCCCTCTGTGAAGTATCTAACTCCCGTGATCAGGTCCTGCATTTCTGCAAGTCCTAGATATACTCCCGGATATTCGTAAGCAAAGATTTTGTTCTCTGGAATCAGTTGAGATAATAAATCGTTACCTAATTCGCAATATTCATTAGATATTCTGTTGATGAATTGCGGCTCAAAAACCGCGCATCCAGCATGTACTAAACAATTACGCTTTTTCGCGCCCGGTTTGTCATTAAATGCTGTAATTGTTCCATGTTCGTCTTCTTCGATAACATTGAGGAAAAAGCAGTCCTCGACGCGTGTTGATAACAGTGTCGCTTCGGATTTGTGCTTAACGTGAAAATCCACGAGATCTTGCAAAGGAAAAGTTGTTAAACAGTCGCAAGACAGAACAATAAATCGGTTTCCGTCTAGGTACTGCTTTGCCTTTAGAATTGCACCCGCTGTGCCAACTTCTTCTTGTTCTATCGACAAGTGAATTTCAACTTTTGGGTGCTTAGTCGCGTATTGCTTTACAAACGTTGCTACATCATTATGGCATTGATTTATCGATACAATAATTGATTTGCAATGGATTTTTAAACTTGCGTCCAATAAATATTGTATTAAAGGAATATTGCAGAATTCTATTAAAGGCTTCGACCTTGTGAACGTCAAAGGTCGCATTCTCGTGCCATAGCCGCCAGCCAATATCAAAACAGAAAGAGATGAACAGTGATTCATAATTTATATATAATAAAATTCATTCAGAAATAATTCAATGAGCTTCACAATTATTTTGTACACACACTATCATATATTAATCGATATTATCACTAAATATTTTTTGAGATGTTTACAAAAGAAATTTTATTTATGAAATTATATTTAAATTATATGGATTATTATGTTTGGTTCAAATTCAATTTATTTTGAATACTTTACATTGATTTACACGAGAATATAACATATCTAATAACATTAGCTTTTAATGTTTTTTCGATTTTTGTAATTGAAAGAATTACAAAATATTCTTCGATTAAATAATATTATTTAATATTATATATTATCTTATTTAAAATTTGGGATGTTTACATTTATGATTATTCAATGTGAAGCACGTTTTAACTGTTTTTATCGGCATCTAAAAGATAATTCGATTTCTAGGATGAAATTCTCAATTACTGTCAGTGCAATAACCAGAAAAACTAAAAGAAATGGTACCATATGTGATTCCTCTTTGCTGAACAACATTTGGGGATCGAAAGCTTTGCTGTATTCAAGGATTAAGCTTATAAGATGCATATGATGATAAAATGAAGACCACAAACTGTTTTTATTTTTTTTCTAATCAACTCATTGTTCCAGTTCGTTTTCTTAGATGTTAATCTGCACTTTTATATCACTCAGCTACATTATCATGCTATTTAAAATAGAGTATTTTTGGTTTAATAATTTGAATTTCTAAAAATGTCTTTTTGAAACTAACAACTATTATCAAAATACTATTTTGATTCAAATTATATAAATTTTATGATTTAAATGGTTCAATATTGTATAATTGATTTTATCTCTTATTATTTTTTTAATGCATGTTGATTTTTAGCATTAATCAATTGATATAATACTATGTGCACATACAATGATATAATTAGACTGTGAAATAGTTATAAGTTTAGAAACCATTCAGATAATAAACTTTTTCGATTTTTTGTTCATTGAGCAATATCATCATGATTAAAAGTTGTACTACATAAAATACATATGATTCTATATTAGCCAATCATTGATTTTAATATAAAAATAAATATTTCGTATTCAAACACAATTTATTATCAATTATTTAATATGAATCGCGTCTGTTGCCTCTATTATATCCTCTATCATTGTAATTCCTTTCATTTTGATTCCTATGATAATTTCGATCATTTTGATTACGTCTTCCGTAGTCATCTTGGTCTGGTGATGGATATCTTCTTCTATCTGATTGGAATCTTTCTGGTTGCGGGTAATCATGTCTATCTTGATTCTGAAAACTTTCTGGCTGCGGATATTCTCTTCTTTGGTTATCATAGTAATCATGTTGTGGGGAGCGATCTCTGCTATCATTGTAGTTATATCTATAATTTCTATTCTTTTGATTATAAGAAAAATCTCTGTCTCTATCTCTGTGTCTATCATAGTTAGAATCGCGATCACGATCTCTATCATAGCCTCTATCCCTATCTCTGTCATATCCTCTATCTCTGTCTCTATATCTTTGATTCTGATTCTGATTTCTTCCATTTTGTTGATCTTGATGAGACAAAGATGAATTTACAGGAGAATGCGTCAAATGGCACATTTCTTGCACGTTTCCTGATGGCATTATCGGATGAATAAAGTTGCATTTCTCTTTATGCGGGCAAGAAGTTTCTCTAAACTGGCGACAAACAGCAGCATTGAAATTGACAACCGGAGAAAACTGTACGTCAATTGGCCTTCCGCCATAATATCTTCCCCTTAAGTTGTTATAAGCAGCGATCGCGTTTTCGAGATTTTCGTACATTACATATACATTTCCAAGTAAGTGTTCGCATAGATTCCCAGAAATAAGTAATTCCGAAATTACGCCAAACGTTCTAAGTTCTTCAAAAATATCAATATAAAATTCATTGAAATTGTTTCTAATTGTTTCACCTTCAATAATAAGTGTATCTGGTGGTAGGAGTCCAATGAAATAATAAGGATTTTGATAAAAATTCGCTAAAAGTAAAGTATTCGAAACCTGTGGCTTGATATGCATCCTTGAACATATTTCTCCATGCATGCACGCGCCTGTTCTCTCAAAAAACGAGCAGTATATCTGATCTTTTTCAGAGCTTGCTCGTGATTTTTGCGGTCGCATTATTAAATTTTGTCATGTAAATTATAAATATGTTATGTAAAATCAATATTTGACATGTAATTTGGATTAATTCAAATCAAAATTGTTCGTTGACTTGTAAATAATAAAAATGATATGTAAATTTATAATTTTGTCATGTAAAATACAAAATTGTTATGTAAAACTAATATCTGACGTGTAAATATAATGTAAAATTTGATTTGTCATATTTTTATAAAATTCAGAATGATTTTACAGTTATCGAAAAACCAGCTAATTTTTACAGAAAGTAATATATTTTAATAAAAGATATGGACTCCTTGACTTCATAGGTAATATGTGACTAAAGATGAAATTGGAATCTTTAGTATTTGGTGTGATTTCGAAAATTTTTTTAAATGATGATAATTTGTATGTTTTGATTTGTAAAATATTTACATGACAAAATTCTAACGTGTCACTTTTGAGCGATATGTAAACCGACACTAAAAAACATAGAAATGGAAAATAAATTCCACTTCGGTCTTAAATGCGTAGTTATAGGACAGACAATCGACTTGATGAAGAAGTTTGTCGAATCTGTACCAGGTGTTGAAGTAGATCCAGCAGAAACTTTCAGATTCCTAAAAGTTTATACTTTCCCGTTATACGTTTCTGATAGTTTGATTCTTAGAATAGATCTTTGGGCTCTTCCAGATGATGTCCGCCAAAGAGGTGATGCACAACTTCTTTGCTGCGATGCTTCAATCGTTTTTTATGTAGCCGAAGCTGAAAACGATCTTCTCAACATTCTTTCATTCTACCACCGCGATATTCGCTCTGCAAACGCACAATGCAAATACATAGCATGCGGAAATCTTTCAGAAGATTCCCTCGCTGCTTTAGGAAAAGCAAGTGGCTTTACAGTCCAGCATATAGAGAATATGGAGCCAAGCCAAATTGCTTTCGTTTTCAAAGGTGCTATTGCATCCGTTATTAGCGAAATTCCAAATCCACCAGATCCAGTTTTTATGTTGCACAAGAATATTAAGCTTGGATCATTACTTCTTGATGATCCATCATATCGCCGCGCTCTCAGACCAAGTTTCCCACAATAATTATTCTTTATATACTGTTATATAAAACGAAATTCAACAAATTTGCTGCTATCCAATCATATATTTGTTGATAAAGTGTCAAATTTATTGTCTAATATAATAATATTGAAATTATAATCTATTTTCGATTATTTTTAATATTAAGCAATCATTATATTTTGTGCATAATTCCGAAAACTAATCAAGGAATCTGCACTATTCTTAGAATAGATTAGAAATCAAATCAAAATTTAATATGAAAGATATTTGATCAAAGAAAAGAATTCCATAATAAGTTTATTCTTATGCAGAATCAATGGGGTATCCCAGGAAATGTGAGAAGGAGTTTGACAACATGATGATAATCCATTTGTGAAGCTGTAATCTAAGCTGTTTTATTGTTCATGTCATGAATCAAAAAAATCATCAATCTTTGAAAGCGTGGTAACATAGCTTCTTCAGAAATAGATGAATGATCCGAGTTGTTTTGACAGGTCGAAAAAATTGTCAAAAAATTGAATTGGTGCCGGCCCCTTTTATAAATAATAATGTCACTTTTTTGTAAAGTTAACGTCAAAAAAACAGAAAAATCTTTTAAAAATGTCGAGTGCTGTTCCTGTTCCTAACTACTCTGCAGACTTCTTCTACACACAGCATTTGCTGAGATTGCAGCTCAATGCGCCTTCTTTGAAGATTTCTGAGCTCTCCGATATCAATTTAAAGCCCATTCAAGCACAATTCGAGAAATTCGTCCAAACTCACAACCCTGCGAATGTTGTCGATGTTTTCATACCAGCATCAGAAGTTCCTCAAAAGTTAACTGATGTCGCAAGTTATGGAATTCGCGTTTCTCCAATTGATGGACTAGTTTTCAATCTCAAAAACATCAAAATCGATAAGTCTGGTGCTGAAAACGAATTCTATCACGCTAAAATCGCTTTAGGCTCTGTTTTCAATCATCAAGATCCAAAAGCACCGATTGATAAGGTTCAATATCTCACAACCAAGCTTACAAAGGAAGGAATTCCTCTTGATTACAACTCTGCACGTATTAGCGAAAATTCATATATAATTTTCGGCCAAAATCAAATAAACACTGTCCATCACATCAAATTCGTGTGGGATGAGAAGTTTGAGACAATCTCTCCATCAAAATCTACTTGCGATAAGTGCCATAACCACAATGCAACAATTTACTGCGCAAACGATCGCTTTAAGCTTTGCCAGAGGTGTGACGCAAATCAGCACAAGTTACAAGAAACTAAAGACCATAAGAGAGGTCCAATTGAGGCCGGTTTACTCCAAAATCAAGATTGTCCAGAACATCCTGGAAATCCAGTCCAATACTACTGTCCTAAATGCAGACTCCCAATTTGCGTTACTTGCAAAGTCCAAGGAACTCATTCTTGCAAAGAATTTTCAAAACACAAATTAGTTCCAATCGATCAGGCATTCAAAGCAGGACTCATGGAGGCTACTGAGCCTACAACAATTTTAACACAGCGTCGCAATCTCCTTGAATCTGAAATCAAGAAGAAAGAAGACGAAATTGAGTTAATCGCTAAGAATCTTAAGGAAACAGAAGATGAAATCATGAGATTGGCAATGAAAGCAATCCATGAAGCTCGCGCACTCAGCTCTCAGCAAGCAAATCTCGTTAAATCTGCAAAATTAGAATTAATTCGCAAGAAAGATGATCTTCAAAAGCAGGAAACCCTTCTTTTGAAGTATGTTGAAGATGGTGAACCAGTTCCTGTCCTTCAAGCAATCAAAGATAATATTGCTCTTGAAAAATCACTTAAAGACAACAAGGACATTCCAAGAGAAATCGGACCAGTCGGAGACCTTGAACTTTACGGCCAGCTTGTTGTTAAGCCGCGTGAAATCCCGAAGAAATTCGGTTCAAGTGTCGTTTCTAACAGAGAAGTTCCACAAGAGTTTTCCGACGACGAAACAGCAGAAGAAGAGGACGAGGATGAAGACAGCATGCCGCATATATCATCACTCCAGAAGATCGCACAAAGAAAACAAGCGAAATTCGACAAATCCGGAGTCAAAATCAATTTTGTTCCATTCCAGGACTCAGAAATCCTTGAGACAGACGAGCAGAAGAGAGTATTGTACCTCTGCCTCCCATTCAAGGCTGTCCCGGAGCCGCACATCCTTTACTCATCGTCCATCCACGGCAAGACAATGAAGGCGCTGCACGAAAACGTCGACAATGTCGGCATCACGTGCGTGATTGTCAAATGCGGCAAGAACGTTTTCGGTGGATTCGCAGGATCTAAATGGGTCCCTGATGGCAACGCAAAGCGTGACAAGTCATCGACATTCCTCTTCCAGCTCACGAAGGACGCATACGTGCCATTCGGAGGCCAGAGCGAGGACAAGTTATATATGGTCGCGACAGAAGACTACATCTCATTCGGCGGCGAGGATCTGAAGATCAATGGTCAGCAGCTTGAAAGCTGCTCATCTGCCATCGAGAACTCTTTCGGAGTTGGCCTCAAGTACGGATCAAAGGCTGCCAAAGAGTTCCTTGCTGGAAAGCACCAGTTCAAGCCAGATTGTGTCGAAATCTGGGGATTCTTCTCTCCAAACTAGAGAACAATTTAATGTTAAATAATGTCTTTATTTCTTATACTATTCTATAATAAGCAAAATCACCCTAAACTATCATAATGAACTGCAACTCTCTCAAAATCCTATTGTTGAGAAACATGAATCCGATATGAAAAAAAAAGATCTATATAATAAACATCTTTTTATGATGAATTCATGCCAATCTCATTGGAAATAAAGGTTCCTTATTCATGAAACCGCTTCCTTATTCGCGCCATTTTAACTTAGAATTAATAAAGTGAATTATTTGATGAGCATAATATCGTTCTGCGAGTTTAATAACTGCACTATTATATCATTAAAATTTGGTAGTTCTAAGGTGGCCTCTCATTTGATAAATTAATAAATATAAAAATCAATTTTTAGAAGTCGTCTTTATAAACTAAATAATTGATTGAGAACATCAAAACCAACTTTTTCAGACATTTTATGATTAATATCATATGTAATATTGAGTGTTATTATAGTCTCTATTTGATATATTTTATAAAAAACAAAACAAGATTAAAAATCAATAACGAATTGGCCATTTGGCCCCATATGAGTATTCACGTTGGAAATAAAGGCTCCAACATTTCCAATCAGATCAAAAATCCAATTGCCGAGGTTTGGCATGAAGCAAGTAACGAGTGTCGAAGGCTGTATGCATAAAGCTGCGAAAACAGACTTCTCGTCAAACAGCCAAACATGTGAAGCACTCTTGAGATGGTTTATGTATTCATCCCTTGGTGTGTTTTCGTCTATATACACTTTCTCGTTCTTCGACGAAATCGCCTCCAAGTATTCATTAAGATTCGTATACAAGTACATTCTCGACGATTTGATTATTACTGTTAAATTCTTCTTCGGCACATTCACTGGGAAGACTTTCCTGACATTGGTGTAGTTCCTGAAACTGCTTGTTGGTACTTCATTCTGATGGAAGCATTTGTTGGTCGAATCCATCATTTTAACTGATGGTATTGCAGACAAAATATGATTCAGTGGTGACTGGATTTGATATATAACAATTACAGGCGCTGAAAACCCTGAAGTTGCGATTTTATTAATTATCGGTAAAACTGTGTAGTATAATGTCTGCTCGCTGTTATCTGTGATGAAGTAGATAGGATGATTCTCTTCTATTAATGGATAGTAATACTTTTTCCTCACATCTTCTTGACATGTTGCAAAATCATTTCTGAAAGCGATCAATGAATGTGAATAAGTGAGATCTTCATATGCATATGTCGTTAAAACATTATTTATGTAGCAGAAATCCGTAATTTCTGGTTCTTCATTTTTTCCATTAACCCAGGACTTCTTTGGAAGCAAATAAGATATAGGATCGACAAACATTTGTTCTTTATATACTGATAATTGATTTACAACTATTTCAAACTTTGAATCTGCTGCTTGCGAAACAACTATGTAAAAAGTGATATTTTTTGGGTCTTTCTCATTGAAATCCCAAAAGGTTCTACTTGGAAAATACGTTATAAAGTGTTTTGAAGTGATTTTAACTGCTAATTGTTGCAAGAAATGATTTAGCGAGCCTCTGAATATGAAATCTGTTGAAATACTGACGTCAATTCTGTTTGTATTACGAACTACTTTAATATCTTTAAGTCCTGATGATTCGTTGACAGATAATGGTAATTTTGCAATTTGTTCGAATTTGTCGCAATAAGTATTAATTCCAGCCATTAAGCAAGCAATAAATATGACAATAGCAACATGTATTGGACTCAAATTTGAAAAATTATAAGTTTTCGCATGGCCGTCGTTGAACATATATATTTTTGTCATAAATTGACAAATAAACTATTTATTTGGTATAATGTCAGATTTTTCCAATAACCTTGAAATGTAAACTAAGAAAAGTGCAAATTATGATTATTTTCAATTCAAAATTGAAAAATTTACAAATGAAAATTGACATAATTTGTAAACTTTATTTTTGGTAAATTGCCAAATAAATAATTTTATTTGGCAAATAATATGTGTTGACGATTATTCTTGATTCAAAAATAATTATATGACAAATATAGTGATTTTATTTGGCAAAATATTTACAAAAACTTTGAAATGTAAACAAAAAAATTTTGCTACACGTTGTAAACTCTATTGTTTTTCGAAATGAGTGAAATCATTCAGCAAGTAACTGATTATGTCAAAGAAATCATTGATGTTGTCGAAGATGAAGATATTTTGGCTGATTTATCCACAATACAAGCGAAATTTGAACAAATTGTCAAATCGAAAGATGCACAGAACCAAGCCAGTTCATTTTTGTTACTATGGGAACGATTTACTAACACATTTGAACACAAATATCTTCCTAATTTCATCGCATTTCGAGAATTATTCGTTATTTTATCTCAAATACGTAAAAATGGACGAAGTTTCTCAAATGAAGAATACCAACCTACAAAACTTGTATCAATATATACTAAATCTGTTGAAGATTTTAAGAATTACCTTAACACTTTCAAAGATGCAATCAATAACAACACAATTTTGACCGATAGACAATATTTAATATTGGCCCATAAGTTCGGTGATGATATAGAAAATTCAATTGGTAGACAGTTTTTAAGATCTGACGTTCCTAACAAAGAAAATTTGATTGAAAAAATCAAAGCAGCCATTTCTTCATTTTCAAGTACGATTGAGAAGTCTTCTACTTACTTGGAGACTCCAGAAGCAGTCACTGCACTCACAACGATTTTCAACGAATATTTCAAACCAAAATCTAAATCTTCAAAGAGTTCCAGCTCATCGAAGGTTAGATCTCCTGCGAAATATGATGACTATGAAACAACAACAAGGCAAATTCTAACAATTGAACAATTAAAATCAGATTTACAACAATGCAGCAGACGTATCGCAGAGCATGCATCAGTATCAAGAGGAGACCTAGCTCACAAACTCATCGATGAAAGCCAATACTTATTAATCCTATCATCAGCTGATATTATTGTTGACGGCGATTATCAAAGAGCTGAAATGGACAAGCAAATACAGGCATACAAGGATCTGGCTGTGATGATAAACAGAGCGGAAGCAATTCCTTTGGATGTTGACATTGAAAAACTTGAATCAATGAACAAACATCAACTAATTTCGATGATTGAATCTCTGATTAAGAAGGAACGCGTCCCATTAGAGCTGAAGGTCTCTAAAGGAGCACCAGATGACTACAAAGAGCTCGCACGCAGATACGAAGAAGCGCGCAAGTATAACGAAGAAATAGAAGCAACAGTTCAAAAGTTAAACGTTCAAATCAACCAATTGAAAAACGAAAACAAGAGACTTAAAATTGAATATGATTCTGCAAATAATACAAAAATTTTGAGAGAAAGGATAAAAGAAATAGATCAGAGAAGGGCAGAAATTGCTGACGAGTTAAGAAGAAACATGATAACTGGACAAACAATGACTGTTCATGGAACAAGGCCAACAGCTGACTTATATCGTGATGAAATAGCTGCACTGAAGAAGGAAAGAGATGATGCTATTGAACAATTGCAAGAAAACGCAGATGATAGAGCAATGCTGAGAATTAATATTTTAGAAAAGGAAAATAGGGACTTACAAGAA
The DNA here is from genome assembly GCA_008369845.1 of Trichomonas gallinae. Taxonomy (NCBI): domain Eukaryota; phylum Parabasalia; order Trichomonadida; family Trichomonadidae; genus Trichomonas; species Trichomonas gallinae. Next base: position 11,398 of record MRSU01010312.1, read on the forward strand.
CAACTTAAGGATAAAATAGATAGAATACAAAAGCTCGAATCACAGATAGAGAAATATAAAAGCAAACGACCATATTAATTATAATTAGTGTTTGTACATTCAATCATATATGAGAATATTAAACATCTGTTATAAACTTCTGTTTATTTTTGAGAAACACAAAATATATTTTTTGAAAAATTTCAATTCTAAAATAGAAGTCAAATACACATTAAGACTGGATATCAATTGTCAAAAATGCTGTGTTTTAATAAGAATATACTGATATTGTTAAATATATATAAGATTTTCAAAAAGTCGAGAAACTGGACAATTAGCATGTTTAGTGCTCCAATACAAAGTATAGTGTTAATGTTTATTGATATACTAATAATTATAATGATAAAAAATTTTCTATAATTTATCAAGGACTTCATGTACCTTGGTCATAAGTGTATCCATATCTTTAGGATTAATGGTGAGTAAGTACGTAGTAATTTTGTTTTCTTCTCCAACAGAAGTAAATCTAATATTTCTTGTAGAAATTTTATCAAATCTCATTCCTTTGAATAGTCTTGTGTTCAAGCAAACTGATTTGATTTCTTGGCGTCTCATTGTGAATCTATAAGCATCTCCAGATTTATTGAAGTGGAAATGGCCTTTACCGCGCTCACTCCATGTTTGAGTAGTTTTATTCTTATCTTTATCTTCTGCCATGACCATTTCATGCAATATTGCGTTGCAATCTACAAGAACTTCGTCATTTTCTTCTCCTGTAGTACCTTCGACAAACTTATTTGGTCCTTCGATCGCAGAATCGTCACCTTCTTCGTCTTGATTGTTCGTAACTTGTTCTTGATTATTTTTCTTGAATGAAGATGATGAAGATGAACCTAATCCAAATTGTTGTGACTCAAATGGTGTGGTATTGCTAATATTTGTTGAAAAAATCACACCTGTGCCAAAATGATATTTAGTGGCCTCGCTTGGTTTGGCTAATGGTTTGGCTAAACTCGAGAGGTCGCCACCAAATGAAAATTTTCCGCCAGCCATACTTCCAAATTTAAATTTATTCTCTGCTCCACCGTTCATTTAAAAATTTTGACAAATAACAAATGTATATTTTTTAATTTGACATGTAAAATATTATTTAATGAAAGCACAACTATAGTTCATACATGAAAATTATATATATTTAATTCAAACAATGATTTCAACGATGCATGCACAACATGATACTGCAACATGGTGCGTAGAAATAAAAAAATATGAAAATTGAAAAATTATATATATTTAATTCAAACAATGATTTTAACGATGCATGTACAGCTTGCTGCTGCAACATAGTACGCTGAAATAAAGAAATATGAAAATTCAAACAATGATTTTAACGATGCATAATTCAATCGAGCTCGTTGTAAGTATTTTGAAGAATTTCCTCAATATCTCTTTGTTCTTCGTTTGGATGAGAAGTTTCGAGATGAGATTTTAATTTTTGTATGGCAGTATCAATAACCTGAATTCTCCTTAGATCTTCATTCTGTTTAATAATAGAATCGTGAGTCTTGAGCTTTGGATTTGTAATATTTTGATTATTCGAACTTAATTGATCCGATTTGCTTTTTACAATCTCAAATTCCTCGTTTTGCTTCTGTATTATATAATTTCTTACATAATTGTATACTTTGTCTCGCTCTTCTATTTCGATATCTTCTAATTCTCTTCTAAACTCATCATTCGTTATGTCGCTTAATGGCGTCAGTTCAGCAGGTTTAAATCCTTGATGGGAATTTGTTGCCATTACAGCCTAAAAAATGAACAAAAAAAAATTAAATTTGCCAATGAATATCAAGTTTACATGACAAAATTATATGTTTACGTTTCAAATAACGTTAATTAATTTTTTTTTTCATCATGGATACAAGACGTGGTGAGTTTAGACGCTGGCTTGACTATGATGGAGTTTTAGACGCTTTTACAAAACGTACGATTTTATTTCTAACAAACAGTCTTTGTAACTATGTTCGAAGAAGAAAAATGGCCAGATGATCCAATTGAATACGCAAAAAATTTCTTTAAAGCTACACCACAAAGTGAAATCGATGCTGCAGTCGCAGAAAATGCAAGATTAAAAGAAGAGCTTCAAGCTCTTGAAAAACAAGTTGCTGAAGCGCAGCAAAAAGTCGAAGAAAACGCAGAATAAACTTTTGTTATGTGTTAGTGATACAATGCAATCCAATTATCTGAATATATATTACAGATTTTGAAATATTACGATTTTTTTCCAATAATTTTAAATATATCTAAATATTTGTTGATATCCATATGTATAAGCAATATTTTCGTACTCTTGAATAGTTCTCATTAGATATTTCTTAAATTTCAAATATATCATGAATGATGGAAATGTTTAGATATTGTACATCGATTTTATATAGGCATTCATTATATTAGATCACACTAACAGTTAAAAAAAGTCAGATTTATTTTTCAAATTGAAAAAACTAGACAAAACATATTAAATACTAGTGGCAAAACCTATATATTTCGTCAAGATACCTTCTATACAATCAACATATCTGATTTGATTATGATTGATTTCATCAATTAAATTTGTAATTTCAGCCAGTTCATCAATGTATTTCGTTGTCAAGGTTTTATATTCAGTAAGATATTGATTAATCTTGATGTACGATTGAGAAATTATGGGATTTTCATTGAGTTCATCTCTAAGGTTTTGAATCATTAAAATTAAAAACTCTATCTTATCTCCTTTCTTACCTTGAGGAATATCTGTTATAATCTTGTTCAAATAATCAACAAAAAGTTTTCCTGAATATATTCGTTTAAATTCATTCCAATCTGACCTATCATCAAGTAAAAAATTCGTCAAATTATCAATAGCTTCATTACCCCTAAAAATTTTTGAATATGTCAATTCTTGTGCTTCCTTTTTGTTTTTATCCCATAGCAAATACACATTAGTATCTACAGTATCATATATTTTGCATGCAAGTTCCTGTAACCGTACATAAACTTCGGAATTAATGTATTTCATTAAAATTGGTGAGAGTCTTATACTGTTTTTAATGGAGAAAAGAGATAACTTAAGACTGTCTAAATCGCGAATCGTGTCTACATCTAATAATTTATCTCTAATACTGATATTTTCTTCGCTCATTTTTAAATTTGACACTTTTTAATGTTTAAAATTTCCATCATTGAATGAAAATGAGGGTCTCACACTTTAAGACCCCCTGTTATTTCATTACGAAATGCTGATTCTTGTTATTGGTGATCTTCACATTCCAAGTCGTAGTTACAACCTTCCAGCCATATTCAAAGAGAACCTTTCAACAGGAAAGATTCATCAAATTCTTTGCACAGGAAATCTTTGCACGAAAAGTGAAATAGAAATGCTTCGTAAATTCTGCAGCGATGTACAGATAGTTCGTGGTGAATTTGATGAGGAAGATGTTACTGATTGTGAGCAGCTCTCTGTCATAGTTGGCTCATTTAAGATCGGTTTAGTCTCAAGTTATACACTTATTCCAGCAAATGACAAGGCTCGCTTAGCTGCAAAGGCAAGAGAACTCGATGCTGATATACTTGCATTCGGAGGCGGTCACCAGGCCGGTATGTACCAGAGAGATGGAAAATTATACATAAACCCAGGTTCAGCTACTGGAGCATTTTGCGCAGAGAATGCAGAACCTCGTCCATCTTTCATCCTTCTTAATTTCCAAGGAAATACATGTTTAGCATATATTTATACATTAACTAGCGACGGATTGAAAGTAGATAAAGATACATTCACGAAGGAAGAACAAGAATGATCTAATCAAGGTCAATTGCGGAGAAAATAGAGAAATTTCGATTTTGCATTTTAGTAAATATTATTGATTATTGCTTTATTCTAATACCCTTAATGCATATGTTATGTGATTGAACTGAGAAACGCAGATTTTGAAAAAAAAATAATAGTTTACTTGTCAAAATTTTGAATTTTCTGAACTTTGTTATAAATCATACAGGTAAAGAAAGTTATTTCGATTTCTTATGGAGTTTTTTAAAAACTTATTTTGGTTTACTTGTCAAAATTAATTTTTAAATCTTGTGTTTTTTGCTATATATCATAGAGGTAAAGAAAATCATTTCGATTTCGTATGGAATTTGACAAGTAAATTTTATTTTTGACATGTTGGAAATAAGCAAAGGAATATGAATGTATATAGAAAATGATTCATCTTGAATAAGTTTAAACGACTGAATTCAACAACCATTTTTATAAAAGTGACGGGTTTCGGTCTTCACAATGTTAATTACTGGGAATCTTACTTTTACTTCGCTTAGTTTATCGAGATTACATGGAAGTTCGCTCCTATCATCTAACTCGCGCTTCCAACCACTATTCTTGACTGCATCAAAGATAAATCTTCAGAAAATAAATACAAATTTCTTATATTCGACAAATTCTAATATAAAATCCACAATTTCCAACTCAAATTTCAAACAATTTACAAATTCCGTGGTCAAAGTTGACTCAGAATACTACTCTACGAAACATTATAAAACAACTTTCGAAAATCAAGAAGCAAATCAAGAATTCAAGTTCGAACAGTGCGTATTCGAAAAAATTAGAACAAATACAATGGGTGGAGCTATTTCGATCAATTCTCCAAACGGTCGATTTTTCTTGAAGCACTGTGGCTTCACAATTTGCCTCGCATCATTAAATGGAGGCGCTATAGAGTTCGAAGGCGCTCAATTTGGCATCGATAAGACCTGTTTTCTCGGTTGTTTGGCTGTTCAATCTGGACAAGCCATGGATTTGCAAGGCAATAACGAGTTTAAGGGCGATCTTACATATGTATCTGTTCAGCAATGTGCAACTGCGAGATCTCCTGGTGCATCTCAATCAATCTTTTTGCGTCACGGAAATCATTATATTTCGAGTCTAAATTCTTCATCGAACTACGTTAAAGATACTGGTGCATCACTCTGTATCGCTTATACTGACGGTTTACGACTTCATTTTTCATCTTTTATCGGAAATCATGGCTCGAACAGTTTTTGGCTTCATAGACTGCGTCCATCTGATGAACTTATTACATGTAATATCATTAAGAACTCAGGATCCGCTGATCTCGGTCTTCTTAACTTCGAAAATTGCACAGCAAATATAAATGCATGGTACTTCATAGAAAACTCTGCACAAACTTACTTCGTTTCAGGTATAGTTACACTGAACAAATGTGCTTTGGATGTTAGAAGAGCTGCAAAATTAATCAGGGGATGTCAGTTATATGTCTCCGAAACTGTTTGGGGAATCAAGTCTCTCAAATCTTTACCATTATCATCATATATTACTTGGGAATGCTGGGCCATGGGCTCGCCATCACCAACACCTTCACAGTCTTTAGTTCCAATAGATCACGCTTTGGAGGAAGCTGTACTAGGTGTCTGGGTCTTATTCGTGATTGTTGCTATCGGACTTGTTGCCTTCTACGCAACTTTAGTCGTTGTCATGAAGGTAACTGATCAGCCAAATGAAAGTGAGTTAAACTTAAATATTTACGACAATCCAGATCGACGTGTGCAATGAAAAATGTCGAAAACGTGTTCTGAGAAGAACAATAGAAATCGAAAGTCGCAACTAGCTGTATTTAAAAGCTTTATGTATGTTATTTGATCTAAAAGAAGTGTAAAGGATATTATATTAAACTAGTATCTACAAATATCAATAACATCAATATTCAAAATCAGATATTAATGAAATTTGTTGTGTATTTCAATGTTCGTGTGTTGCTTCTGCTTGTAACAAAATTGACTATATCTTGATATTTAACACGATATTGCCAACTTTATTGCATGTAGAAACAAATTTTTCGTAAGTTGTGAATTAAATTGAGGTTTTCTTACGCTTTCAATCTCTTCTGATGGTTTACAACCAATTTGTAGCATCAAAAACATTCAGGAAATACGAAAAACGTAATAAATTATCAATTCGTAGGATAAACTAGAATTTTTTTCGAAAACTGAAGCATCAACAGAAAGCAACTTTCTGTTTCATTTGATATCATCCAAGTAGAAGGCTGTTAGTCATTGATATTTGGTGAGAGAAAAGTTCACCATTAGTAAAATGATAACAAATATTGTAGATATTTTTAGTGGTTTTTATTAATTTTCATTAATTTGCTAATTAATTTATTGAGTTTTTGGATATTTAAATAATGCATTATAATTCATATTAAAATTTGTGCATTATTTTATGATTTTGGATATTGATTGTCGCTAAGAATTTCTGAAACATTGCAAAATTTTCTTTTTTTCTATTGAAACGAATGAAAATTTTTGCTTTATTTTGTTTTATATCATCTAAATCATCACTATTTGACATCCAAAGAAATCAAAAAAATTAATGCAAGAAGAACAGATTCGCGAACTCTCCCAAGAAATGAGCACTCTTATGACAGACGAGACATTTCTTCCGTTTGTGGCTTTCGTGAACGTCGTTCCGAAGAATTATTCCGAAATTATAGAGAAACCAATTGATTTAGAAATGGTAAAACAGAATTTAGAAAACCATAAGTACTCTCAGTACATAGAATGGTATCGCGACTTAGAATTAGTTTTTACAAATACTGTTCAATACTATTCTTCATTCGATAAATACTCGCCATATACACCGCTCGCCCAGTATTGCTTAGAAAGAATTAAGGATAAATTCGGATTCACATATTCTAGTATCAACGAATGGCTTCAAGCCATAACAAAACAGATGAACGAAATTACCGAATGGCTTAGAAGAAGCCCAGTTCCACAGGGTGTAGATCCCATGATACCATCAATTATCAAATACTCGGAAAATAAACCAGAACCTAACGCAAACGCAAAAGCCTATATGGCTGATTACTTTAATAAGGTTTTAGATGACCCAAGCATCCATAAAAATGTTCACTACATCATCAAAACAATCAATCCTAATTTAGAATTTACAGATAAGTTGGTTATCGAAAACTTGAATGAGCACACATTATGTGCTTTATATATGTATATGGAAACAGTACGCAAAGCCAGTGTTAATGATATTTTGTAAAAATTCTCATATTATTTTTATTGAAATCAAAATATAAACAACAAAACTACTACCAATCATCAACTATCAATGAAATAAATATAATAATTTCATCACATTGATTTTGTATCAAATATCAAATTTGAAAATTTTTATTTTATCAAATTGTTACATCAGGATTGGAAATTTAAAGAAAATGGAGTCAAAGAAATAATTTGATTGAATTAGTTTTGATTTCGGTGAAATAATTTTGATATAACATAAATTTAAAAGACAACATATATATATTTATCGATACAAAGAATCAAGCATATCATTGCGATGGTTCAAAGTGCCTAAAGCATCTCCGATACGCAATAAATAAAATGGCGATGGATCATTGTGTGGAAAACCAAGGAATGTGTAAATAGACTTTTGGTTCTCGTCGTAGTAGATTCCGAAAGAATGGATTCTTGGGATCATGAAGAGGCCATTTTCAGTTAATCTGCCATCAGATTTTGTAACTGTTTCTTCGTCCGGTGCAATATAAAACACAAACCAGGAATTTCTAGAAATGTCGAAACAGTAAACAAGCGTGTAAGTTGTTTCTGATTTTCCTCCAATGAAGAAAATGTACTGCTGTACGATAACCATGCCTCCACATGTTGTTATGCTGAGAGGTTGCGGTCCAACGGTCTGCATAATCTCGCATATCTTTGATTTGGCGTTAATCTTCATCATTCCAGATGATTTCGATCCGCCAAAAATGTATATATTATCACCATACACTACGTGCGGTACAGCTGCACGTCCTGTAATGCTTTGCTGATACGATGACCACGTCAATGTTTTCAGATCAAGAACATGCAATCGATTTGGCCAGTCTCCGTTGAATCCACCCCAACAGAATATGCAATCGTCTATAACCTCGAATGTGGGGCTGGAGCGGGCAGAAGGAATGTCTCCTTTCGTATCTAATCTATTAATTTGATAATTCGATAGATCGATCGTATAAAGATCATTAACATAATCAATGCTGTTGTATCCTCCGAAAACTATCAGATAGTTGCGATAAACAACAGCGGATGAACCAGTTCTTGGTGAAATTTTCGATCCCGTCGTTTTGAGCATCATCCATGTGTGGGTTATACAGTCTAGTCTCCAAATATCGTTAAGGAACACGCTATCTTTGTTAATTCCGCATCCAATATAACATGTGTTCGAAACTTTGTCATAAACCGAAAAGTGGCCAGATCTCGGGACAGGCGTATGCCCAGCCGGCATCTCTATAGACCATATACCGCTAAAAGGCTGTTTGACTGGTTTTGCGTAACTCGGATCATTATCACTGGTATCTGCAAAGCCGTGATTATTCACTTCATCATACGACCTTGTTGACGAAATTGGCATATAAACATCGTTAACACTAGGCCTGGTTGGCTTGGGGACTACAGATTCATCTTGCCCCATTATTTTCCTAGATTATATATATTGTTTACCGATTTTTACGGGCGCGAAATCATATTAAAAATGCTTAAAAACTATCATTATCAAGATTATGATTAATTTCATATTAAATCAAATTGAAATTTGAATTGAAAATAATCGTATACTTGATAATTTTTTTACCGATATTTTTTTCTTTGTTTAAAATCAGTTTAAAAAACCGTTTTTGTTTATCGTTTTTCTCCCCATTTAAATAAATGGAGAAAAAATGACGTCATATTTTAAGACATCAGCGAACTAAACAAGTTTTTCGGACTAAAATTCGAACCGCTATTTTTTTTCTTTAGTTTACGAAACGGTTCATTTGTATAGTTTACATATGAAATTGACTAGTTTACAAAATTTGATTTTAGAAATTCTGACTTTACGTGGCGGAAGATTTTATGAGCATTCAATAGTTTACATAAGAAATTCAATAGTTTACAAAGTTTGATTTAAGATATTTTGACATTACATGACAAAAGATTTTATCAGTTCTCAAAAATTTCGAAACCAGACAATCAACATTTTCCTTTTGAAATAACAACACGCAACTGATTATCTATCAATTTACTTTGTTTGTCCATAATTTTATATTGTATTTGTAATTTTCATTGAAAAAATGAATTCATTTTCCTTAAAATGACATGCAAAATTTCTCATGTAAAAAGTATATTTTTCGATTACAATTTCCCAATCTGTTATTTCTTGGAATTTCAATTTTTCCTAAATTAATATTCGTTTTACTGCTTTTATTTTGGTATTTTATATCATATCTGGTTGTTTATCTATAGATTTTGTTCGCCGTTATTTGATTGTTTGTCATTTTTCGAATTGAGATTAAAAAGATAAAGAGAATAATGGCACATTATTTTACAAAAAGAATGAATAATCTGTCATGGAACAATATATAAATAAATGGGATGAAAAAACAAAATAATTAAAACATAAATAAAAATCTCATGAAATAACTTTGTGGAATATCACTGAAGCCGCTTCTAACGATTTCTCTGTGTTCTTAGTGAATGACCTGGCGAGGTATGAGACAACAGTAGGTATATCTAATTGTATTCCGTTGTTGTTGAATTTTCTAATGATGTCACCGAAGAAATTCGTGATGAGATTGAAGAGCATTCTATTGTTGTCTGGAATGGAATTCAAGAATATGTTAATGTCTTCACGCTGATCCCAGTTCCTCAGTGGTTCGTAAGGGAATAATGGATCTTTTGTGCACTCGATAATCGAAAACAGAACAGAGAATAATCCGTACTGTGTAAAATTCTGCGTGCTTACGTCTTTGCGCGATTTCAGGCTGTTAGCAATTGCCGTCATTTCTTCAGACTGTCCGGGCTTTGTGAAAATTTGCGGGTCATCGATAGACAGCTTGAGGGCTGTGAACAGGTTATTTAATTCCCAGCAATCGTTGATTCTCGCTGGATAATTCATGATCTGCGCCGTCTTGTAGTCTTTCGTGTCTCTAGGAATGAACAGTTCGCTTGGGAGCTTTGATAACTCACAGGGGAGCCTGTAGAGGTACTCGAGAGGAAGACCAATCAAAGACATGTTGAAGTGAGCTTGGATCATGATGAAATTCGGGGGTTTTCCCGATGGATATGAAATCTTGAGGTATTTGACGATGTTTGATGTAATAACTGGGCTCTGAACTTGCGTTGAAATGTCAATTGAGATAGAAACAAGTAATTCAATTTCGCGGTCTGGTAAAACTGTGGCTTTCGCTGGATGGCATGAGAGCCATGGCACATCCGTTAGTACGTGGAATAGTACTGGAATTTGGCCTTCATTGCGCAGTTTTACGATTTGAGATTTTTGTTCACCGAGATTAACTGTCTTAAAGTCGATAGAATCAGTATTGAGTAATGTCTTCCATTTAAGGACATCGACTTTAAGCATGATTTCTTCGTAGAGCTTCATTGCCTTGTCATGATCATTTCTCCAAACTCTGGCACCGAAATCGGCGGCAACTGGGTGGTGATCACTCATCAACAGACCTTTGACAGAGTTATATGAGCGCTGCGTGATGAAAGGAATTGCTCCTGGCACGCGATGGAAAATTCTGTCACACCAAGCTGGACCACGCTGTTTTGATGATGTATCGAGAGTTTCTGTACCTTTATCGAATTTGTATGTTGGACGGAATTTGATTTCCGCTTCATTGTATCCAACGAATACTTTATTTTGTTTGTGGGAGAGAATAAGTTGGTCATGCTCAAGGAGGTAATTTGTTTCATTGAATTTCTCTCGAGATTCAACGTCTGAGAGCGTTAATCTGTAGTTAAAATCTCCGCACCAGAAAATTGCGTCGTGATCATCAACTCCGAGGTCGCCCATTGGTGTCTTGAACGTCATCTCGCTCTGAATGTTCCAGAATTCCGAGTTTCTACGTTCAAGATTCTTGCGGCCGTGCGAAAAGTGAGATGAAATGAAGCATAAGTTCGTGTCCAGATAAGAGAAACTGATTCCGACAGCTGTCTTGTTGAAGAATCCCATGGCTCCAATAGTAACAGACGAAGTAGTTACGTTTGAAATCGAAGCAGGATCGCGGCCGAATACTGCAATGTATGAAGTACCGAGCTGGACACCTCCTATGTATGAATACGATTCGACGAATTTGCCTAACGCTTGAGCCAATCCTTTATCCCATGCTTCTTTTTTCTCTTTCGAATCGCCATGCATAATGCAGTCCATAGACATATCGATCTCTTGGAAGCAGAAGACGTAAAGGTCATGGCGCTTCGTGGTATCACCGAGAAGTAAATTTACATTTTCTGGTGGGAGTTTTTGGTCGATATTCCACGTTATCACTCTTATTGACTTCTCAAAATACTCGCGGAAGTTCTTTTCTTGCTGTACGAGCATGGCAACGGCGATTGGGTCATTAATATGCGTACCGGATATACGTAGGATTGATTTGGACTCTTGGTGTCTGATTTTAGTGAGTCCACTAACGTATTTGTTTGCCGTTTCTTTGTTAAAGAAGCAGTCGAAGATTTCTTTATCTGATAATTTGTTACGAACTATTTCTGTGATTTTGGATGTAACCAATTTCAAGAACTGAACCATGTGTTGCTTTGTTTCAAACTCGATTGTATGTTCGACGGTTCCGTTCGAGAGAAGAATATATGGATATTGCGCAGTTATCGAAACTTTCGGCGATAATGGAAACACATAACAGTACTTCTGGTATACGCTTCCGCAAGCCGAAAAATAAAGCGCAAAAACCCTTGGATCCTGCATCGGACATACGAGCGAAACGAACGAGTTATTCAGCTCCTTTTCGCATAAAACCCTGCAGGGGAATGAGTTTATCGCTCGTAGCTGGACAGGTTTAGTGTCTAGACTGCCTAGCGATGATTGCATGTTTTACTGTTATATCGTCTTTTGACATTTTTTTCATTTTTCTTGAAACCGAATTTTGACCAAAAAGTGACAGATAGAATTCTCAAATTACCAAAAGTGACAATGACAAATGATGAAATCATAAAAGTGACAAACATAAACCATTCAAATTCATAAATGTGACAATTAGAAAAATGACATTTACAAAAGTACCAAATATAAAGTATTCAAATATCCAAAAGTGACTATAATAAAAGTGTCATCTATAAAAGTGACAATCATAAAGTATTCAAATTTCTAAAAGTGACAATGTCAAATTTTTATATTTATTTACATAAAATAATTTTTGGCAAGATATTGAATATAGTGCTATATTTGGGCTTTTTTGATAAATGCTCATTGATGAGACTAATTTGGCGTAAATTCAATTTTAATTTTTGGCAATTGTTTGAAATCACATCATTTATACAGTGTAAACACAATACATAACTTGTACTAAGGCTATTTGTAGCTTTCTTTTTTCGCGTATTGAGTTCAAATTCATTGAATTCTGTAATCTATTGTTTTTTACCTTATATTTGAGGGAATCGACATAAAATAGAAATATAGTCTACATACAGGACTTGTTTATATGAGCAAATCGTATTATAACTGTAGTTTTACATCATGAAATTTACTTATTGTTGCCTGTAACGTTATCTGAAATGAGCAAAGTGTTTTTTCGCGTTTAAAATATGAGTCTGAATACGAAACCGTATAGTTTACAAACAATAAGAAAAAATTAATTATTAAACAGTGTTTGGCAGAGGTATTCTATGTTATATCTATCAGACAGGGTCTTAAGGACCTCAGCATTATCATTATGAGGCAAATCTATGAAATCCATTGTCCATCTTCTTTCATAAGATGAATTTATTGATTCTGGAGGTTCGTCAGTTTCAGTTTGTGTTGGCTCATCTGATATCATCTCATCTATAGATGTGTCTAAGTATTCCTCAATATATTCTTCTTCTGGATATTTTTTATCAATGAGCTGTTGCCATTCATTCATATACGGGCATCTAATTCCCATAGAAGAAGGTTTTTTGAACAAATTCTTGGTCTTTTTAACTTGACTTTCTGAAATTAATTTTAATTCTACAAGATGCTTAACGTCAAACTCAGGGAATTGGACGCAAGTAGCTTCTTTTCTTGAAGTTAGGAACGAAATCAAGTCATTAAAAGTTTCACTCTGTTGAATATCATTCTTATCTAGCAAAACAACTCTTAAATGCTTAATTGTTGGAAGAATCGTGTATATTTTAGACATTAAGGATGATCCAAGGTTGTTATTCGATATATCGAACCTTCTTAAAGTCTTAGAGTTTTTCAATTTCAAAATTATTTGTCCATTTACTGGTCCTAGTTTATTATTTGATGTTCCGTGGAAATCTAATAATTGTAGAGCAGGATGCTGCGCGACAACATCTAGAAGCCTTGTTGCGTGTATGTTTGGACAGCCAGCTATAGAAAGGTAAACTAAATTTGATGACTTTTCGATGAAGTCAGCGAAATTCTGATGTACTGGATTTTCACGCCAGCCTAAACAAAGCAAATGCGTTGGATTAAGTTGATTAATTGTCTTAAAGACGGAGTCCCAGTCATTGTCAATTAGCCTAGCACCTCCTAGATGCAGAGAGATCTGACTTGGCGCTGATGTTGCCACTTTTAGTAAATTGGCAAAATTGTTTTCATTCCATTCTATGTTTTCTAGAACTAATCTCGACATAGAAAACGGAAGATTGCATTTTTCACTGATTTTCTCTGTAGCGAAGTTATAGCTCAAGTCGACAGCTTCAATCCTTGTCTTGCTGTATAATGATAACTGATTTAAAAAGTTGCCGACATCTACTCCACATCTTCTTAATTGCAAATGTGTTATATTCGTGAATTCTCCCACGTGTAGAGGATTCCTGTAAATGTTAATGCTCTGTATCTTCAGTTTAGTGATATTGGTGCCGTGCTGTGATATCATCTCGACGACTAGATTGATGTGAGACAAAATGTCGCATTTAATCATTGATAATAAATCAATTCTGTGGTCTTCTATGAAAGATGAAATAGCCTGGACCTTGTGTGAGCTGAGTTTGATGTTTTCGAAGCATAGGGAATTGATGAACGTGCCGTTATTGCTTGAAATCGCGAGAAATATTTTTTCGAAAATTTCATCTTCCATTTCTTGCGAGAAAATTAACGTTTGTATAGTTGAATTCAATGTAATGTATTGAATAAGAACATCAGATTGTGATTTATCTAATTTATGATCAATCATCAGTTTATCTATTAATATTTCTAGTTCACACGCAGCTAGAAATACTGCTAAATCTAATTTGTTTTGAATAGCATATGAGATTTTCAAAAATTTCGGTCGATCAGAAACATATTTTCGAATATACGAAATTTCTTCGTTTGTTGCTGGAATTCCAGTCCAGAACTTCTTAGCTCTGTATCTTTCAACAATATTCGGATATCTGTCTTTCGTAGGCGAAGCTGGACCTAATTTTGTTTGAAGTTTTGGAAATTCATGTGGTAATAGAATCCATCTGAGATTTAGTTCGATTGTCTCTAAAACTAAGTCATTTGGAGCGCTAATAAATTGCTGAGAATCATTTTCGTAATTTAACACAAGAATGTTGTTATTTTGTCTTTCGCCTGATTTCAATGTGTTTATTGTATGTGATGAAAGAATTTCTAATGGTTGTGGAGCTTCATTTGGCTTGAAAACATAAATCGAATATTCTGTAACCAAAAGAATAACTTTAACTTGCTCTTTGTCGATTATCTGCACTGATGGTTGAAGAAGGAGAGACTTTTCTTTTGAAAAATCAATGAGTTTTTGAATTTCTTTCGTCAGCGCATTATCCATACAACCAAGAAATATGAAAAATAACACAACAATCAACAATTTTTATCCATAAAAACATTAATACAACTGACAAATTACTATCAATCATTAAAATAAAAATATGTTTTTTATATTCAAATGCTATATAATTAATTTCACATTAAAATTCGTTCTATTATGGGGATATTTAGGGATAGTTTATGTGCTTAGGCATATTTGAATAAAAATTTGAAATTGATTAACTTTATACATAATTACTAACAAATATATCATGAATACAATTGTTTTTCCCAATTGAAATCACGTTTCATACATTTTGATTCCAATTAGTAAAATTTGATAATTTTTCAAATATATATAAAATGGAACTGAAAATACAATGCAATTCCATATAATAAACTCTCATTGATCACATTTTTTGGTTATTTTCAAGTTTTTCTCTGGTGGGATAAATAATAAAAAATTAAACTTGCCAACTCAATGTATGTGTTCCATTTCCACGGACGAAGAGGACAGGAACAGGCATGATTGATATAAGAGAGAGCCACCTAGAGTAAATATTGCTTGGAATGTGAATCTTAGGGACAGGAAGTGAAATAATGACAGTTATAGCTTCGCCGGAATAAGTCCTTATTAAGTCAGACAAGAGCATGTACTTCTTCGTAAGCCCGTTGAAATCTTGGACGTTCTCTATGCCAGCTGTCATTTCATTCCACCATCTTGTGACTCTCTGGCTAGGAATGGTTTCTGCTTCGCTCAAAGAAACAGCCATAACCTGCGCGTTGACTCTGAACTGCTTGAGAAGATGTCTGAGCTTCTTGTAGTGCTTCTGTGGGTTCTGGCCTAGATCTGTTTGAGAGACAGAGAAAACTCTCAATGGGCGACTGGAGCCAGCCAAAATTGAAGCGATGAGAAGACTCAAACCACCATCATCGAACAGCCACCACAAATCTATATAACCGAATCTTG
Source organism: Trichomonas gallinae (assembly GCA_008369845.1). Taxonomy (NCBI): domain Eukaryota; phylum Parabasalia; order Trichomonadida; family Trichomonadidae; genus Trichomonas; species Trichomonas gallinae. Next base: position 27,129 of record MRSU01010312.1, read on the forward strand.
TGAGTTTCATCGGGTTTCTGATCATGATGACGGACCACTGCATGTCAAGCACACTGTTGATGAAGTCAGTACCTTCGTGTGACAGTGTTTCGTCGAATTCAGTGAAAGCGACATTGGCTCTCAAAGCTCCCAAACCAGTCAACAGCATAATCTTCTTGATGGCTTCAGTTTTGTTCTCAGCGATGACAGCTTCATAGAAGATGTTGTAGTCGTCGCCTGTTTTCATTGTCGAACAGTTTCTTTCGTTGATAATGTCTCTGATAGGTGTTCCAGGCTGGAACATTCTCGCGACAATAGCCATACCTTTTCCTTTCAGCATCTGGTCCATGAATGTGATAACATCTTGGTGACGTGCCGGAGGACCATCAATGACAAGGACGACATTCGGTCTGTATAACTTAGGATGAGGAGGGATTCTTCTTAAATCCAGTGCCGCTCTCAGCGCTTTTTCGTAAGCAACAGAGTCATCCAATGATCCCCAGTTCACGTTAAGTTTACTTCTTCTCTTCATAATCCAATACTGGCAAGCTATAGCGAATCCCCACGTTGATAAAGCGACGATCCAGTGAATGATGAGCATAGAACCAAGCATCAACAATCCAGCGACCAAACTGACATAAGGATGATACAATTTAAACGTCGGCCTGAAGCTTGGCACATTCGCTGTTCCTGCGAGATAAATGGCGTAGTTAATATATGTGAAAACCATCAAAAAGAGCATAGTTCTAATGAAGGAGATTGTGTTGAGGTCTCCCCATAGACATAAAGCACAAGCAACAATTGTGGCTATAGTTAAAGCCCAGTCGCCGAAAAATTTAGGAAGAATTCCATCACCTGCCAAACATCTCAAAGCCATCGGACCAGTACCTAAACCAGTGACACCCTTGGCTATAACTGATGTTGCAATGGCAGTGAAAATGATTGGCCACCAGATTCCTGTCTCCTGAATTGGAGATCTCCATTTTTCTGTTAATCCTGTTCTTGTGTGGCAGCCTGTAATTGTCAGTGTAGTCAAAAGATAGATCGTTGTGCCTGAAACAAGGGCTGTAATCGTTCCTAAAGGAATTGATCTTTGCGGTCTCTTTAAAGCGCCTGATCCATTTGAACCAGCGAGGATGCCACCGAAAGCAGGGAAAATAATTGAAAATGTGTAGAAGAAATTTATCGCATTTTCGTGAGTTTTCCAATTTAGCTCAAATCTTGAAGATGAACAGTCAATGATATCATGGGCTTTTGTAACATATGGGAAGATCAATCCAAGTATATATGCTAAAAGTCCAACCATGATGATGAAAAATGTAACAAATCGAATTTCGAAAGTATAACGCGATAAATATGCGACAATTATTGTCAAAACGAATGCAATAAGTCGTTTGTCCCAGTCTTTCGTTATCAACGCCTTCGGTGAATATAAAATGACAATTGTTTCGGCGAGACCTATGTGAGCTGATGCAGCACCGTGCATATTGGCAATGGCGAGGATAATACCTGCCGTTCCTCCGAAAGCAGGTCCCAATGTTCGAGAAATTGTATAATAAGGTCCTCCTGTTTCGATTTCACCGTTTGTTGCCATGGCGGCAAGCGAAAACAGTGTAATTAAAACGAGAAGGAATGAAATTGAAAGTCCTAAGAATGTTAATTTGCCGCCTGCAACTCCAATAACGTAAGGAAGACGAATATAGTATATAATATTGATGATATTGACGAAACTAGGGCAAAACACACCGATAAATGTGCCTCTCGTGTGCGAAGCTCCAGTCTGTTGAGGTGGCTCAAATTTATTTGTCTTTTTGCTTGTAGAAAGCTTCTCGGAATTGCCATGTCCAGCATATATAGATGACGTATTTGTCGTAGTTGTAGTTGTAGTGTTTTCTGTGCTGACACTGTCGAGCTCTGCCTCAGAAGTGTCTGACATTGTTAAATTATGAAATTTTATGCGAAGTAATCTATTACTGAGCCTATAAAACACCCAAAAATCCGATTAAATCACTAAAATTCGCCAACTTTCAAAAATTTACGCGAATTTGTAATTTCAAGCAAAATAACTTTATATACATTAATATCTCAGTCAGATATATAGTTTTGCGCAATTAAATTTCATTTTTTTGAAGATTTATTCATAATCATTTTTATTATTTCATTTTTTTATATATTTTCTACGAGAAAAGTGAAATAATATAAACCAAACTATTTGATTTTATGCTTAAATGAATAGAAAAATTTTACAAAAAAGTTAAATTCTTCGTATATATTTTTCTTAATTTATTTATTTTTCCATCCTATATTTTTCAAAAATTAATTAATAATCATATATTATAAATGCTAACATATCTATGTTATAAATATAATTAAATTTTGATTGTTGGAAGGTTCACTTTTTTGGCGATTTTTTGGTCGAGAATCAAAAATGTTGAGGTGTGCATTGAGTGGACAAGTTCCGAAAACTGCTGTTGCAACACCGCAAGGAATAATATACGATAAAGACACTATCGAGAGCTACATCAGACAGAACCCAGTATGTCCTGTTACTGGCCGTCCTTTGACTTTGGCTGATTTGATTTTGATACAGACGAATATTCCTGAAACACACGCGCAGACAAACAGATCTTTATCGTTCACTGATTACCTTTTTTCTATACAAAATCAATGGAACTCAATGCAAACGGAACTTTACGAAATGCGAAGAAAATTACGAGCGTGTGAGCGCGAAAAAGCACTTGCTTTGTATGAAACAGAAGCTGCTAAGCGAGTAATTGCAAGAATTTTGGCAAACGGACAAGAAAAAATCGTTATTCATCCAATTTCAAATCAAAAAATCGAAGAAGGCACATTTTCTAGTTTCATCAAGGATGTGTCGCATCAGTACTTCGTTAAACTCAATTTCCAAAACGATTTCCATAATCAATTTTTCTCTCCTTCAACAAACATCTTACAAGGCTTAGCTTCCTATAGATTATATCATATTACTTCAGTATTGGGTGGATCAGGTGAATTTACTTGCATAGATCAATCCATTGATTCTAAATTACTGATTGGAACTTCTGAAGGCACAATCGTTATTTACGACGTGCACACACGCTCTGTTATTCATCAGATACAGGCTGGTTCATCTCCTATCACTTCAATTCGTGGAACTCAGGATTATAGTTTTATTGCAACAGATTCTGAAGGAAACATCTATTTCTATAACAACTACAGTGATGATAGTCATGCTTCAATATTTGAAACCCATAATTATATATTAAATATATTTTTCCATCCACAATATCATCATATCGTTGTTATTTACAAGAATGGATTCGATGTTATACAAATAAACAACAAAGAGAAAGTAATTCACTTCGAAGTTCCAAGAGAAATCAGTAAATCATCAATTCACCCTGGAGGGAGGTATTTGGCGATTTCTTTCGTTGATTTACCAATCATTTCATTGTATGATTTAAGCAGCGAGCAACTTTACTTGTGTGACATTGACACAGAATCAGAAATTTACGATTTGCATTTTAGTCCGAATACTCTTCACATTTCAGCGTCAACATCAAATGGAATGTTCTTTGCTGTTCCTTCCTCACTCTCTGATGAGATCACAGCTGATTTTCAGACATTCAGTTTCGTATTTCCAACTAAATCACATTGTTGGCATTCAAATGGCGTCATTATCGCATCATTTGGTGAATCAGAGTCTCATGTTTTCATGATAACCGATCCAGTAAACATCAATGTCTCAGAATCCATCAAATTCCCAATTCAATCTCGACCAACTTCATCATTATTCGGAAACTCAAGTTATTTCATTACTGCAATAGGCCCACAAGATGAGCTCCAAATCTTTATTTAATACTTTTCCCTTTGTTTATATTGTTATATAAAAATTATTTAATTAAATATCGTTTTTTATCCTTTTCAACATTACAACATTTATATAACATACATAAAACAAACAAATATTAAATATATTATACGAAAAAATCATAATTTAATTTTGATCAAATTTTATTAACAATTTCATATCAATTATGTTTGTGGATATGATCTTTTATGTCATATAAAGGCTGATTATTGTGTTAAAAAGCATAATTTTCGTATGTCATCAAGAGCGATTTCATTAGTCCAAAGACTTCAAAAGATTCCTGAGAATTCGAAGTGCGCGGATTGCTTAGATAGTCGCCCAGAATGGGCAAGCTCTAAGTTAGGAATCTTTATCTGCTTGAATTGCTCGGGAATTCATCGTTCTTTAGGTACACACATATCTTTCGTTAGATCTTGTAAGCTGGACCAGTGGACTGATGAACAAGCAGCAGTAATGCGCGCAATTGGAAACAAAATAGCGAATAGTTACTGGGAATATAATCTTCCGAAAAATTTTGTTCGTCCAAATTCAAATAATCGTGCACAAATAGAAGCATTTATCAGAAGAAAATACGTTGATCGTGAATTCGCACGTCCAAACGCAAAGCCTCCAAATGAAATTCCAATTTCGAAGCTAAAAGGTTTAACAGATGCACAAATTGACGCTTTGATTGAAGAAAACGCGCGAATGGAAATCGAAAGCAGACAAAACGGTTTGGATGTTGATGATAGTGATTTAATCGACCAAATCGAATTTCCAACTAAATCACCTCAAACAACAACAACCAAGAATAGAATCGAAATTACACAAAGTTATGGCTCTAAAGACGAATTTTCGAACAAATCATTAGATAATTCATTACCAATTTATCCAGCTAAAGATAGATCAGAAATAATACAAACCTACGGCTCAAAGGAAGAGTTTTCAAGCAAATCAATCAACAAAAACGATCTTTCAAATCAATCATCAGATTTCGCTCAAATGAAACCACAAAAGGACAGATCTGAGATCACACAAAGCTATGGCTCACAAAATGAGTTTCCACAACAAAAAACTGAAGCAAAATCAGAAAATCCACAACTAGATGAAGATTTAAGTGTGAAAATAAAGAAGGGAGTCCAAGATGTATTCAATGTTTTAGGAGACAAGTTTAATTCTTTCAGAAATTACACAACAGAGCAATTTTTGAATTTTCTCGATGGTAAAGAGAAAACAAACGAAGAACAACCAGCCAAAGCTCCTAAATTAGATCCACTCACACAAAAAGTTGATTTAGGATTCGAAGATGACAAAGCAGATCCAGAATTTGACTTTTTATTCGATAAGCAACCAAAAGAACAAAACAAACAACAGAACAAACAATCAAATGAACAAAGTAAACAAACAAAAGAACCACAAAAGATAGAATCGTTAAATAATACTTTTGATTTAGGATTCGATGATAATGAAAATAAAGATGATGAATTCGACTTCTTATTTGAAGGAAAAGAATCAAAGAAACAAGATGATATTAGTGATAACAACCAGAAAAATGATAAATCAGAGAGACTCAAAAATCAGAAGCAAGAAAGTCATAGTGATGATGATGAAAATGATTTTGATCAGCCAAAACTAGAAAAAGTTAAAACAGTTGAAGAAGATTTTGATTTTTTGTTTGATGAGAAACCAGTGAAAATAACGAAACAGTCCAAGCCAGCAAAAGAAACAAAACGATCCATTCAAATGAAACCGACTGAGGATGATGACGATTTTGATTCTTTCTTTGATAAAAAACAAGAAAAAGAAGAGCCAAAACCAAAAGAGCAAATTCCAAAGAAGAGAGAAACACCACAACAAGAACTCGATTTCGGTTTTGATGAACCTAATGACAACGACAAAGAATTTGATTTTCTTTTCAAATAATATATTGTTAGTAAAAGATAGAGTATATATGTGTTCAACTTTATATTTTTTATTCACGCAACTATTATATCATATTCATATCTTTAGAATATTAACATTTCGATCTATTATTAAGAGAATCAAATTTTTCTTTTGATTTTGCTTATAAAACATTTAGATATCTATTGCTACTGTGAATTTTAACATTATTGAGATGGTAGATTCCATTTTCAAGCTAGTTTGATAAAAATTGATAAATTATTTTTTGAATTAATAATAACAATTTATATATAATATACAAATAGTCTAATATATAAACAATAACAATATTATGCTACAACTTCGACGGTTATTTCCATGAAATGGATCTGATCACTCATAATTCTGAAATAATATGGCTCAGTTTGGACAATGTTGAGTGTCCTTGTGAAATTCACGTCAGAATTATCCTTAAGCGTTGCAACACCCTGCAAAATCACTAGATACAGTCCTTCAACAACTTCTGCGCGCTGAATTTGGTAAATTACGAATCTCGAGACAATGGTATCCAATGCGAGTGCAGCATCCTGCCCTAGAACCAAATTGCTGTCTGTGTACAAGTTATTTCTTGAATATTGAGCTAGATTGGCGAGAGGGCCTGATTGCGCAGGATCTATAGTAATAGAGAACTGTGCTTCATCAGTATAGTCTCCTGCTGTCTCAACGATCGTCTTGTTGTAGATTAAATCTTCAATCCAACGATTTGTTATGTCTTCGCTTGGATTCGGGTGCAAAATTTGTACTAGATTTGACTGATCAAGCGACTGTGGTTGGCTTTGTTGTTGTGTTTGTTGTGGTTGATCTGAATATGGGCTTGGTGGAGGTGGTGCAGTTTGTTCTTGTTGTGGCGGGTCTTGTGATAGATTCGATGATGGTTGCTGATATTGATTTTGTTGTAGTGGTGCTTGATTTTGGTTTTGTTGTGGCTGTTGATATTGGTTTTGCTGTGGTGGTGCTTGGTATTGGTTTGGTTGTGGTTGTGAAAATTGATTTTGCATTGGTTGGCCTAGGAATGCGTTTGATGGCGGCTGCTGCATGAAGTCTGGTGCTGCATAAACCGGTGGCTGTGAATATTGATTCTGAGGAGGTGGGATTTGCATATTAGCATCTCCCATAAATGGAATATTACCTGCTGGCATAATTCCAGGCGCTGATGTGGCAGGTGGTAGCAAGTCGGCGCCTTCTGGGAATCCACCTTGATAGACTGGAGGCGAGTATTGTGTTTGTTCTTGTATTTGGGAATCTCGTCGAGATCTTTGTGCACCTCTCTGTGTTATATCATAAAATCGTAATTTATTCGCCAATGGTGTGCCAGCTTGAAGAGCAGACGAATCTACTGATGTAATTCTTCCCTGAATCATGTAATACTTGAGCCAAAATAGGATGTTTCCGGCTTTATATTGGTTACTTTGCACGTTAGGGGGAATGTTTCCGAAATTAAAAGCACCTGCGACATTTTCGAAATTTCTATGTCCATCATTTTCAAATGAATTTCGATCGATTCTACTTACAATGTTACCTGAATTATTATTTAATCTCTCAGCTGCATGGAGTTGACTGGTATTCTCAAGTTCAAAGATTCCGATATCATTTTGTTGAGTTTCACTGACAATATTTACTCCATTTTGTTGTAATTGTGTCCTAGCCGCTTGCATTTCATTTTGGTCACGACATGGATAAATTGCAACATATGGAGCTTTTCTTTCGCCTTGATACATTGGCAATGAATCTTACGTGGCATTTTCGTCCTCAATTTTATTTCACATGTCTATTTTACACGACATTTTCAAACTTTACTCGACAAAAAACACTTTACATAACATTTTTATATTTTTACTTGACAAAAGATATTTTTACATGACCATTTTATTTAGATTCAAATATTTACAAGTCAAATTATATTGTTACATGGCAATTTTATTTAGATTCAAATATTTACAAAACAAATAGTATATTTACATGGCATATTTATTTTTACAAAAAGTCAGAAGTTTTTGTAGATGCCTTTATCGAAATATCAGTTAGAAAAATGCAAATCATTGACGGAGAAATTAATCGCTTGGCCTCTTTGCCAACCTTTTGTTGAGATGGTTGATCCAGAAAGAGATGGTGCTCCAAATTATTTAGAAATAATCAAGGAACCAATGGCTTTACAAAAAGTTTTACAGAATCTTAAGAATGGAAAATACGATTCTATTGAAGCATGGAAATCAGATATCAATTTAATCTGGGATAACGCAAGAAAATATAACGGCGAAGACGCTTTATACACACACATGTCTGCAGAAGCCAAATTATGGTTCAACAAGAAAGTACAAAACTTCCCATCATCTCAGGAAGAAGAATGGATGGGCAAGATTCAACGTGCGACACAGAGATTCATGCATTGCATTTCTCATCCACCAGTAGAAGTTGATCCAACAGGATTCATCGCCGAAAGTGTTAGCAACATGGATGATAATTAAAAATATATTTTGTATTGTAAAAATCCATTGATTTTATATTATAATTTTACAGTTTTTCTTGACGAAAATATGTTATTTATATTTGAATCGTTAAAAGCAAGAAAATATCAAAAAGATAAAATTTCTAACAATAAATTGGTTGATTTACCTAACATTATTTGTTTTAATTCATGGATTGGTTCTCTTGGCTCTCCATATTATTCTCCTCTTCTTCTTCAGATTCGCTCAATGCATTTTCTGCGAGTGTAGCAATCTGAATGAGCGAATCAACAGAGTCTATGATATCACTAACCATATTTTCACCAGATCTGATTGCAAATCCTAAAGGAAGCAAAATTTCAGCAGCTTCTTCAACAAAACTCTTCTGTTCATTATTCTTTTGCTTGGATTTCTTTCCTTTCATAGAGATAGGGCTTGTACTAATGTTGTCGTACTTAGAAACCTCTAATTCAGAATCTTCATAATTAATATTGAACTTCTGTGCAGCAAATCGGAAGTCCTCCTTAGATGGCACTGGGTATTGAAGAATCCAGCCCTCATCCAAGAGCTTTTTGGCAATCGGTGGATAGCATTGAGCTTTCAATCTCTCTGTTCTTGTAACGTTAACGTCATTAATTACAGATAACTTTGGTCCAATGGCGACAAGAGCAGCTAAACGGAAGAATTTTTGATCACTTATTGGCGTGTTAACGAAATTCAAATTTGCAAGTTTCGTCTGAGCTCCTAAACCTTTGAAATTCGAGATAGGCGTGTTTGAAACACAAATTTCTTTCAACATTGGCTGTGGTTTAAGTGCTTCGAATGAAGTTAAGTCAGTATCTTGAACTTCAAGCATTATTAAAGCCTTTTGGACACCAATATCGATTGAAGGGATTTTAATATTCTTAAATACTAATGTTCCATTGCGAGAAAGTTGAACTTTTTGCTTTGATATTTCTTGACGAAGAAACTGAGTTTCTCCGTGCATTTTTTTTTTAAACTGACGAGAGAAACGAAAAAATCAAACACATCCCAAATCGAACCCGACACCTTTACATTTTTTTTAAAAAAAAGACTGAAGAAAGAAATGAAAAATAACTAACAAATTTACTAATCCAAAGTCTAGTAGTTTAAATATATTACTTTTTCAATTGATGAAAGAAATAAAAAAAATTAATAAATCCGAGATCGAACCAGATACCTTTATAAATTTTTAAAATTAATGATTTTTTGAGATTTCATAGTTTATTTATATAGATGCTGTTGATCTCAAATGACAATTTGTTCATTTTTCATTATGGAATCTAAAATATTTGGTATTGGAGATGTTTGTCTATGGAAACAATCCAGTGGATACAGTTTTTCGAAGGTTCAAGGCTTAGAGTCGAAAGATATTGAGCCTTTGTTCCCTATAAATGGAGAATTAAATCAAATTTTTCCAACAAGTCATACAGAAACAGGAGAACCCGCATTTATACTGCAGAAATATGGCATAGAACTCGAAATATATTCAACCTTCTCAGCAAATCTACAAACAATCGAATCATCATTCTTAAGAAATTTAAATCATGATCAATTCACATATCTTCTTAATCAGACATTAATTATAATCGAAAATGGACAAATAACTGCATTTGATTCAAACAATAATTCATTTTTTACCAAAGAAATTCCGAATGATTCGATTTTCATTGCACACACACCTACCCAGGCTCTTTTGATATCAAGAAAAGACTGTTTTCTTGCAATTATTACTTATATTGATCGAAATGAAATTGAATTTTTTGAACTTCCAGGTGGATATTCAATAATGACATGTGCATGCATATATAGCGATCTAGCAATAGCATTTACAACAAATGATACAAGAATTCACTTATATTCTGCAAATGATACAATTAAATCCGTTAAACTTCCTGAACAGATGATTAAAGTCTTATCAGTGGACCTTGATCCATACGATAGAGCATGTATCACATTATCAGAAACTAATATTTTATACTTTGTAAGATTCGATGATGGAACATGCGTAAAAATTACTGAAAATGTTGTTGATTTCTGCATTTTGAGTGCTCCATTCGATACAATAGCAGTGATTACATCAGATGAGAAAATGAAGGTCGTAAATCCTATGAGTTTGAGAAAAATTGATTCTACAGAGCAATCTTTGATAAATGCTTTGAATTCAAGGATTACAGAATCACTTATACAATTATCTAAGTCGAGACAGCGCTTACATATCAGAGAATGCTTAACTGATGATAAAGATTTCGAATTACCAAAAATGGTTAAAATATTTGGCGATACACCACCTCCACAACAGGAGGAACAACAAGAAGAACAACCACAACAGTATTGGATTGATAATGTAACAGATTCTTCATTAATTATAAAAAGTAATCAATTAATCAATCCTGACTCATCAATTTTCATGAGTTCCAGCACAATTGGATTCGAGGCACAGACAGAAGTATCACAAATTGATGAAAACACAATTTTTGTAAATTACGATTTAATGATAAATCATTGTTCAAGCATTTCACCAATTCAAGTGTTCATATACAGTGATGGAAGATTCACGTATATAGATGAAATACAAGTTCCAACAAAGTATCTGATGACTTCTCGCGAAATAACAAGAATTGGAATTTCTTATACAGTTTCTTTTAGAGCCAAGGGAATTAATTTCCCATCATCCAGCTTCTCGTATGACAGTAACTCGCCAATGTGGGTCGAGGAAATCGATAAAGGTGTTATTTTGCATATTAAGGCTGATTCATGCGAAAAGTTCAAGCAGAGACTTATAGCAGCTACTTCATTATTTCCATCAACTGCAGTATTCATGAAGATAGAAGATAATAAACTCAAAAACATCGCGGCAAAAAAGATCGCGATAATAATTTCAAAGTTTGCTCAAATTCCTCCAGATGCAAGTTTAGACTGCGACGTCTTACTTGATTTCAAGTCTGATATAGACGACAATTTTGCCGCGTTATTATCTTATTGCTAAATTCTATGAATAATATTGTTTGTAATATAATAAATCAATGTATGATAGACTCATTATCTTTTTTGTTTTCTTTTACGTTAAACCAGATATTGAATCATATTGACTATTGATACGAAATTTTGTTATTTTTATCATCATAAAAAATGTTTAGTTCGTTATTAAAAAGCATCGTGATCTTTCAAGGTTTCTCTGATTTCTGGTTGATTCTTTTCCGAATCTCAAAACAAAGCTGTATTGCTCCCCTTGTCTTTTGCGTTTTCATCTATTCCAAGTATGAGTTTGACAACTTACAAATGATATTCTTTTGAAGCAAATATCAATGCAGTATTGTTGAGTTTGTCTTTCAAGTTAATTTCCAGGAACTGTGAGAAGGAGTTTGACCTTTTTCTAAAGCATAAATCAAGACTGTATTGTTGAGTTTTTCTTTCGAGTTAATATCAATTCCTGTTTAGATCAAAAGACGAACCAAGTCTTGCTTGTTATCATAAGCTGTATTAAAAAAAAAAAACTTTACATTACATTACAATTATTTGTCAGATTTGATGGTTTACGTAACATTTTTGACAAGTAAAATTTGTCTCTGTAGATTTCTAACGGAAATAAACATTTTCGATAATATCAATCAGTATCTCGAATATAGGTACTGTACAAGAAACATATTCATATAATAGGGAATATGAGACAAATCACGACAGTTCGATAGGATAACTGTAAAACTAAATAAAATTTCTGAAGTTTATTCGAAATGCAAAATATTGAATGCCACGTAAAAATTTATTTGTCAATTTCAGTTAAGTTTTTGAGACCAAAGAATCGTAATATTGTCATATTATCTATATTTCATAATGATCATTTTATAAAACGTGCTTTTTTGACATGTAAAAATTTATTCAGGAGGGAAAATCTTGCATTTTTCTATAGCAAGAGATTTAATCAAGCATTTCATATAATTAACGTGCATTTTGCCAAGTAAAAATTTATTAGGCAAGTTATTTTTTGACTGATATTAAATCAATAATAATCACAACGAAATTTTATTATAATGATTTTGCATTTCATTTTTTTGCTAATTTAACGTACATATCTGACAAGTAAAATTTTATCCGTCAATAATGAGAATTAATTTTTGTGTAGAAAAACATCTCCATCTATTTTTAACATTTCATTTTCTATTTCACTTTTTAAATGATTATTTTTTGCCATGTAAAACTTTATTCGGCAATAAATTAAGATTAATTTTTGAGACAACGCAATTTCATATTTAAACGAATATATAGCTTATGAATATTCTATATATTAAGTCAATTTCGTAAATGTGTTTATTTTTGATTAAATAAAAGACCACGAGCCTTAAAAATGCAAAAATAGGAAATATAGGTTATATATATGCTAAATCATAAATAATAAAGTCAGTTCACTCCTCAAAAATAAATATAAATTTATACAGTGAAATGAGCTTATCGCCCGAGACCTCTCGTGAAGAAAATATTCCCACGGTGAAGCCACTACACGAGGAATGCTCAGAAATCTCTGCTTCTTTGTACCAGATTAAAAAGATAGTAGAAGAAGTGAAAGAGCCAGAAGATTTTAAAAATCACTGGAGTTCTATTTACGGTCTTCTCCAGGAATACAAAGTAGCTACAACTTATCCACACGAAGACTTGATCGCGCTCAAATCACTCTCATTTGTCGATAAAATACTCAATTTACAAAACTATTTAGAATACGTTAACAAAGATTTACAAAACCTCGAAGATACACCAGGAGAATTAAACTTTTTTATCAGACGCAACCTTGCGCCACTTTACTACTACAAATACTTATTACAAGATCTTAAAGGCGACGAAATAAAGCAGGCCGATAAAAAATCTAAGCAATTCGAAGACCTCAAGGTCGTAATCAACACCCTTGCTTCTAAAATCCAGAAATACATGCCTGTAATGCCAAAATATCCAATTCTTACAAACGTTAAAAATTTAATCAATGTTTTCCAGGAATTTATCCTTCAAATCAATTTGGCAAAGGATTCAGAACAGCTTAAGCTTAAAAAGGTTCAGGTCGAACAATTTGAAGCGATTGCAAAGTTTTTCGAAGAAAACATCAAACCTTTACAAGGAATCATTGACCAAGATGACATCGAATTAAAGACAGTCACTTTCAATGACCTTACAACATTGCGATTTTATATTGACAATCTTGGTTATTCTGCTAGTGCATTTTCACGTGCATGGCCGACATACTCATTCGTTGTGGCAATATCTCAGATGCTTTATCTTCTCGATCCTGTTATCAAAGCTAAAGCATTCCTTGGAGCACCATGTGGAACTCCTCTTGATGTCCAAGGATCATTGATATTCTGCAAGAAGGCCACAGAGCAGATCTTGGCCACAGAACATCCATGCCTTTCTTCATTTAAGGAATATCTCAACAGACTTAAGAAATTCTTCACTAATTTTGCTGAACTTCTCAAACCAATCATTGAGAAAGATGAAGTTGATAACGCTCGCCGTATAATGAAGGAGCAATTCAAGTATCTTTTCAATCTTTCCGGATATCTCTATTCAAATAAGCTTTACAATGAGTCAGCTTTATTCGAACTCAGCCTTATTCGCTTCAATGCTGCATTAACAGCATTGAACTTCAAGAAGAAACAAGTCCAATTCCTTAACAACGAATTCGAAGCTAAGCCATCACAATATTCTACAAAGTCACAATTCATTTTCAATGAAATTGGCTATAACTACTTCCATGCTCACGTTTCTACACTTATTAAGTATTATATCAATCCATCACCAACAGCAAGATCATATGCACAGGTCAAGCAAGTCGAATTCTGCTTAAGATTCAACCAGGAGAAGCAGAACGACCTTTACCAGACATCAATCACAACAATCAAGAATATTATTGAAAATGTTTCACAGATTGATACCAGCTCATACGAAGGCTACCACCGCGCCATCAAGATCTCTGAGGAGCTCTCAAAGCAGATCTTGTACGTCGATATGGTCACTCACGAGAAAGATCAGATTCCAGAACAATTCAAAGAGATGCCGAAACTCTTCGAAGAAGCTGCCAACGCTGTCAACAGCAAGCTCGACGAGTTCATGAACACATTCATCAGACCAGTCAACAAACTTTCAATCGACGAACTTTTGTTGGTCATTCACGCTGTTTTGGAGTCCATCGACGAAAAGACACGCAACGCTGCAGACTTCAACGATGATCTCACGAGAAACATGGCAGAACTCGAGTCCAGACTTGTCGTCGTCAGCGAGCACATCAACAAGATCATCTCCAAGCAGTTGTCTGTTTTGACACAAAAGAAGGAGCTCGAAGATGACCTTTCTGCTGTTAACAACGCTTTCATGAACAACAACGATATGTTCGACACAAACGTCAGAGAGTTCTATCTCTCTAAGATCTCTCCATTCCTCATGCAGTCGTTCGAGATCCTTTTGTCTCACCTCAGCCAGTTCGAAGACCGCGAGTACGAACCAGTAGAGATCTCCGAAGACCTGAACAGTGTCACAACAGCTGTTTTGAGATTGCTGGAGGCAGAGCTCAATGAGCCCAGCATCATCCACATCAGGATGGTTGATGCAATCACATTGATCCTCCACAACCTTTACTCCGCTAGGACAGGTGTCTTGATCGAGAACCCGAAGCAGGTTCTGGGCTTGATCGACAACTTGAAGCAAGACTTAAGTCTTTTGTGGGATGACGTCAACTACTTCCACAGCGACATGGAACAGTCAACATCGAACAACGCTATGTACAGCGCCGCCTGGAAGATCCGCCACCTGAACTCCGACTACGTAAAGGATAGCGACCTCCACGCTGAGCTTTGCGCTGCCGACGAATTATTCCAGCAGGTTAAGGAGGATGAGAGATTCGGCACATTCTTCACAGACTGCTCAACAGAAATCGCTCCAGTCATCCAGAAGACATCATCCAAGACAAGCCGTGAAGGCACAGAAACAGAAGAGTGGGGCAAGTTATTCGTTAAGATCATCGAAGACATCAACAACAACTGGTACGTACCAGCCTCCCTTCAATTCGTCGACCACTTCACAAAGTCATGCGAGCACCTCAACATGGCTTTGGAGATTCTCGGCCAGCCACAGGCAAAGGCAGGACCATTCGAGAACTCACTCGAGCAAGTCCACACATCTCAGAAGGGCTACATCGAGTACATCGAGGCAGCATCAAAGATCTACGGTGACAGACAGTTCTGGGCCGCTGTCAAAGATGCAGCAACAACACAGATACCAAGAGACGAGGACAGGATCACAAAAGCAATCGCTGATTTGCAGAGACTCACTGAGACAGAACCAGAGTCACTCCAGAGCAATGCCAAGAGACCATTCGCTCAGGACGTTCTCTTCCTTCTCCAGATCTCAAAGATGACAGCCTTCAAGCAGCACGACGCGTTCATGAATGAGTGCATCACATATTTGACAGCTGAAGAAGAAGAGGACGCACTCATGGCTAACGTCTGCATCTTAATGGAGCAGTGCCAGGACCTCTACGAGTTTGCTGTTCCAGCGAGAGTCATGATCAGAATCGCCGTTCAGCAGAGACTTCTTCAAGCATATATCGACCCACAGAACACACCATACGCTCCAACATTCACAACAACAAAACGTTACATCAGATCTATCACAGACGAAGAAGAAATCGAGTGTTTCACAGAGATTTCGAAGCAGCTCGCATTGTGCTTCTTCAGGAAGGCAGATCCAGCGGCCATTGAGTACGCCAAGGCCATTGAATACCTCAGGAAGGACCTTCCACCTGAGATGCAGTTGAGAAAGTTGTCTCCTGATGAGGAGAGAGACATCATATTCAAGACATTGCCATTGATGGTCGTCAACGATGATGTCCAGACAGAGCAAGTCAACATGAACAACTCTCCACATCTTTACAATTTCGATAACAGAGCTTTGGACACTGTCACACCAACAGGCAAGCACCTCCAGGTATATATCGCACCACCGCTCCCAATGAACGTCAACAAGGAGCCACTCCTTAACGAGTTCTTCCTCCCAGAAGAAGACAAGACACACTCACCTGACTACATCAACACATACAAGGTTGCCCAGCTCACATTACAGATCGCCAAGGCCGGATATGTTCCGGAGCTCCACTTCGCCAAGCTCGGCACAGTCTACCAGAGCGACCACACTCACACGCAGATCAGAGGTCCAGTCGGCAAGATGCAATCAAGCGAGCACAGATACCTTAAGGTCGACATTTCTTCAATCACAGTCGAAGGCAAAGTTCTCGAAGGCATGATTGTCTTACTGTATATCTTCGACAAGGCACTCGGCATTCCAGTCACTCAGCCATGCTACTTGAGAGTCGACGGCAACGGCAAGCCACATCCAGTCAACGGCTCCGAACACGTCTACTTCCAGATCACAAAGCCAAGGAAGGACCAGATCTTGATCATGAGGTTGTTGCACCACTCAGCTGCCGACAAAGTTGCTTTCAACTTAGCAATCATGTCTGCAGACAAGGAGCTTCCTAAGAGAGAGGACCTCCCATGCAACTTCGCCATCAGCTACATGGACGTTTTCGACGAGAGTCTCAACTTGCTCGAAAACTGCAAGTTCCCAGAAGACTTCCACATGGTTGTTAACAACAAGGACCTCGAGAACGATGCATCAATGACATTGACTTTGATGCAGAGACCAGACACGAAGTGCAGCGTCGCCATAGACATGACTACATCTTTGTCACTTGGCAAGCCAAACGATTCTGTCTTCACATGGATGGAATCAGTCAAACCAAACACAGTCTTGAACTCTTTGTTGACGGAAGGACAAAATGCTTTGCCACTCATCACATTGAGGAACATCCAGTTCACATTCCAGAAGCCACAAGATTGCAAGTCTGTCTTCTTCACAGCCATGTTACTCGATGACGACTCTGACTTGAAGAACCCACATCCACTCAGATGCGCAATCGACTACAACAGCAACAGCCTCGTCGAAGTCTACAAGTCATCTTGCGTTACAACATCAGTTAACCCAAGATTCAGCGACGTTGTCCAGTTCTACATTACAAGAGCTCCATCGACAAAGGCTCACATTTTGATCCAGTTCTGGATGAAGAAGGAAGATGGCTCTACAGCACTTTACAAGATCAGCGTCGTTGAGCTCTACGACTTTAACGACAAGATGTGGGCATCAGACAGCAACACAGAGTTGCCATTGTTCGAGCAGAAGAAGCTCAACAACAACAACTACATCCCATACAAGAAGCCGAACCAGAACTCCAAGTTCAAGTTCTTCTTCTCGATGCCAAGACTCTACTTCCTTCCAGAGTGCTTCGTCCCAGTCTTCAACAGCGGCGATGACTGCGGCACAGATACAATCGACATCTCCGGACTTCCGAAGAAGGATCTTTTGGCAGCCATCGTCCCAGTTACTGCTAGATTGCTTAAGAACATGAGCGAGAAGAACATCGCCCTGTTAATTAACATCTACGCACAGTGGGAGAACCAGCAGGAGCTCGATGCAACGATCACAAGCTGGCTCACAAACGTTTACAGGCCAACAAAGCTCGGAGACAGCATTCCAAAGAACTTGCTTTTCGCTTACGGAACATATATCTCCAAGCTCATCTTAGAATCCAACAACGCATACAGACTCCACATGCTATTGAACATCATCAAGACAGCACCAATCATTTTGAGCATCATCACAGCAACACTCGCATGGAACCACAGGGAGTTCGATACATTAGAAACAATCGAAACGGAGTTTGTCATGCTCGTTAAGGCATTCACATCCCTTGTTTCTAACTTCTACAATCTTGAGATGATTGTTCCAGCGCACAGAGCATTCTCTGAGATGATGTTCTTCTCAACACCAATGTTCAACCACAAGTTCATTTTGTCTCAGATCGGCATCTTCCTCAACTTCACAAGTGTCAAAAGATTCAACGCTACAGACTTGCAGCCATTGTTCCCACCGCCGGATCCGAAGGACAAGAAGCCACATACACCACCAATTCCAAAGCCAGATATTTCCTCAAAGACAGCTGAGGAAATCTGCCTCACATTAAGGTTCAACTTTTTCGAGATCTTCTTCCACAGTGTCAACCTTGTCGCTAACATCGCTGTATACGGCGGCGAAGAGAATATCATCGGATACCTCATTGACGGCATCAGGCGCGCATTCGTCCTCCACGACATTAACTTGATCCGCAGCTACATCGTCATGGTCGCACAGCTCTGCAGAGACTTGGAGCAGTTCTCAGTCATCTTGGCTCAGTCTGCCGCTGCTCTCTGGCAGTACATCGACCTCGCTATCGATGTCCACAGCTCAATCGAGATCAACACCAACTACTTGCTCTGCCAGCACTTCGTCGTCCCAGTCTTGTTCATCATCCACGAGTGCGACAAGAAGTACTTGTTTGACAGACTCGCTGAGTACAGTGCAGCCAAGCTCAAGGACTTCTTCAAGTTCCTTAAGGACTGCGTTGAGGCTATTCTCCAGCCACCATCATCCAAGGGCTTGCTCGCAACAGTCAGACAGTCAACAATCACTAACGAGATGAAGCACTTGAACGAGATGAAATTCGAGTCCAAGGATGTTAACTACGCATTGTTCAACGAAATCACAATGCGTTACCTGTTCTTCTTCATCGACTCAATCAGGAACAGCTTCAACTTACTACCAGCCATGGAAGAAGCTTGCGGATTGCTTCTTTTGTTGTTGAACAGACTCCAGGAGCCTTCATCAATCGGCAAAATCATCGTTATCATCTGCCACTTAGTCGACAAGTTCAGGAAGGACATCTTGACAAGACACACCAACTCACTCAATCAGATCATCCACCAGGCTATCAAGCTCTGCAAGAGACATCTCAGAATCTCTCGCGCAGGTGGTGCTGCATTGATCCTCCACATCTTCTTCATGGAATACATGACAACGAGACACATCATCATCACATCACATTACTTCTTCTACAACTACACTGATTTGGTCCTCGACTCAGAACATTTCCACTTGAAGATCTTCGGCACATTGCTTGAGACGCTCAACTTGTTCACATCCAACTTCCACGCAATGAAGAGTTACGTCGAACTCCTCGAAGAGAGAATGGCAGCCGCAAGAGTTGTCTATGACGCTTTGATCAAGCTGAAGTCATCTAACTCATCTCCTGAATTCAAGACAGAGCAGATGCTCAGAATCGCCGACCAGTTCTTCACATACCCAGTCCTCAGACTCAAATGGCTCCACAACATCATCAAGGTTAACGAGGACGCCAAGCTCTGGTCATCAGTCTTCGTCACATACATCAGAATCGCTCACCTTGTCAGCGTCATCGTCCAGCGCAATAAGAAGGAGAGAATCCCATCCCTCGACTTCAGCTTCGTCCCATCATCACAGGAAGAAGAGGCAGTCAACATCGAATACGTTGACACTAAGTACAGGCACCTCCTCATCGACAACTCCGAATTCACTGCTGACGGTATCATCAACGCATGCGAAGGTGCTGCAAGAGCAGCTAAGGATCGCGGATTATACCTTCATCACAGACACACACTTGTCCAACTTGTCGCACTCTACGAGATGAAGAGACGCTTCAAGTTGTTGACAAGTACAGCAGCAGAATTATCTCAGATGTACGGCAACTTCTCACGCGCTGATGAAGAGCCACTCTCGTTCTATCTCCTCGAGCGCAGGAAGAACGGCCAAGTCTTGTCCAAGAAGTTGTACGTCAGCCCAATCTCCAACATCGACTCATTCGTTAAGTTCCTCAATGATCCACAGCAGTTCAGGTTCGATCACGGAGAGATGGCACAGAACTTCCCATCGTTCGAGGCCGCATCTAAGATCCTCAACAACACATGCGTCTTCACAGTCAAGTCCAGACACTCACTCCTCGAGTACAACTGCGAGCAGGAGTTCTACTGCGACGAGGCTGACAAGAGACACTTGTTCAAGACGAAGCTTGTATTCCCATCTACTTTGATGTGCTCGCTTATCGAATCTGAGGAAGTCACAGAGATCTCTGATGCTGTCAGGATAAGAGAAGAAATCACAGCACACAACGACCACATCAAGCAGCTCGCTAAGTCAATCACACTCATGCTCCCATCTTCCGAGTTCGCTAACAGATTCCAGGAATACAGATATGCTATGCCAGTTTCAACACTCGAGAAGAGAATCAACGCGGCTTCCGATCCTGCCTTCGCAAACCGCGTAGAGTCGAGACTCAAGCTCATCAGAGAGCCAGCTCTCGAACTTGCTGAGACACTTAAGAGTGCTGCATCAGTTTATGTCACAGCAGCTACACTTCTCGGTGAAAACGACGAAGTTGCGAAGAACAAAATGACATGCATCGTTAACTACCTCAAAGTTGTTACACAAGAGAGGACAGCAATGATTGATCCAATGAAGCTTAAGGAAGATCCACTCAACTACAAGCGTGAATATGAAGACTTTTAAAACATTTTCTTTTTAAAAATTTATTATTGAAAATCTTCTTTTTCTTTTTTATTTTGATTCATTTACATATTTGGAAGATAAGAAAGAGTTTATAGAAGAATTACAATGTTTCAAATGGTTCCTTGGACTGACTACACTGTTCTGTCATAATAATAACCTTGAAAAAGTTTACGTTTTATGTATAAAATATAAAAATAACCTTTGCATTTCAAAAGTGACACTTTAGACAGGGGGTGCATCCATATCTGTCACTTTTTCAAATGATTTTGATGCTGGATTGTGAAATAAAAAATCAAATTTTTGAGAGCTTTACGTGTCAAAATTGATATGTAAACCAGTCACTTTTCGTTCTGTATATATAAAAAAATTGTTTCGTGGATTTTTGCATCACTTTTCACCATGATTCAGTTTTGATAAATATTAACCTTATTGTAAAATGTAAAGTATAAAATTAACCTTTAAATTTTGTCAGTTTTTCTTGTATCATCGCATAAAAATTTTATAAGTCTCTGTGCGTAGTGCCAATGCTGCAATATACCCATACAAGGGCACGACGCACAACATCTCATCTCCATATGAAGTTATTTTGCCCAAAGGCCGATTCTTCATTGAATTATGGGGATGCAGTGGTGTCACATCACCCAAAATGTCATATGGGTCATATGTCAGTGGTGTTTTAGAATTGAATAAATCAAATTCCTTCTATCTTCACGTTTGCCATCAAGGCGTTCCGCAATCAGCATTTCGTGCATATGGCGGAGGTGGTCCAGGGCAAATTGGAGGTGGAGGAGCTACTGATATAAGACTAAAAAGTGGTACATATGAAGATTTTGATGGATTGAAGTCAAGAATCATCGTCGCATCTGGTGCGGGAGGCCATGATTCAGAAGACTTTCCTGGTGCCGGTGGTGGTCTTTTTGGCTTCAATTCATCAGCAGGATTCGGACTAGGAGGTACGCAAACGCATGG
Organism: Trichomonas gallinae; assembly: GCA_008369845.1. Taxonomy (NCBI): domain Eukaryota; phylum Parabasalia; order Trichomonadida; family Trichomonadidae; genus Trichomonas; species Trichomonas gallinae. Next base: position 48,783 of record MRSU01010312.1, read on the forward strand.
AGGCCAAAGCGGTGTTTTTGGATCATTTGGCTTCGGCGGTGGCAATGGATCAAGATTATTTATAAAGGGTGATGCTGACGATGGAAATGGTGCTGGTGGCTCGGGTTATTTTGGTGGTGGAAGTTCTAGAAATCAACTAAACTATGCAGGCGGGGGTGGAAGCTCGTTCATAAGTGGACATCCCGGATGCATAGCTGTAGCAGAAGACTTCACTGAGCAGAACATGAAGTTCTCTACGAACGAAGACCAGTCAATCCACTTCTCAGGAATCCGGTTCACTAACACGCACATTATTGATGGTAACTCTCCATGTTCATCACCGAACTATGTCGATCCATCCTACAAATACAACAACAATGGCCATCCTAACAACGGCCTCATTCGTATCACCAAACTTTCATCATTTATGTGCACACCGTACATCCACTACTCAACTCACATTCGAAGTCTATATTTGTATGTCTTCATTCTTATTGATTCCAAATAGGCGATAAATCGAGAATTAAACTACTAATATGCAAACAAATAATAATAAAAAGTTAGTAAATGTTTATATATTAAATTTTCTAGCGTTAAAATAAATTTTGTTCTTAGTTATTTAAATATTTATAGATAAATCAGTTAATATTAACATCTATTCCTGGAACTGTCAGAAGGAGCATGACGTTTTGCTGAAGCCCAAATCAATGCTATATAACTGTCATTGATTTTTGAGTAAGCATCTACTCCTTTTTTTGAAGCCTAAATCAAAGCTGTATAGCTATCATCGTCTATTGCCAAGATATCTATTCCAGGAACTATGTGAAGTAAACTGATAACTTGCATAGTGAGCGATTCATCGAGAAAGTTCAATTTTAACAAAATATAGTATCAATGGATTCTAAAGAGAGCAAAATAATCGTCGATGTCAAAAAATGGATAAAAGAGACGAAATTTGACACAAAAGTGACAAAGATTTTAAAAAGTGACATTAACGTGAAATCAATGGCACAGTCTTGGGTGATGAATACTCAAGCTCGAAGCATTGGCAGCGAAGCAATGGCCACAGCTGTTGATAATAAAAAGAGAATCATGAGTTCTTCCCTTTTTGCTGATGATGCTCCGAGATATCAATCGAGAAATAATAATTATGAGCATCCACAGCCTCAAAATCAATCATTCAATCGACAACCCCAGCAATACCAAGATCAAACGAATTATTCTTCGCCGCCGCGCATAGATATTGCACAACCTGTTTACAGCTCACAGCCTATGAATCAAATACCTGATTTCGTTCCATTATCATTTCCACAACCACCTGAAATAATAACGAACTTCAAAACGCGTCCACAAATGAGAAATTATGGCGGTAGAAGACTCGATGTACTCCCAAATGATGAAATGCACAAAATTAGAGATTCCCTCATAACTGATTCAACAAATATTTCAAAAAGGCTTCGTCAAATTGGTCAGAATTAGTTCTAATCAATATAACGAACTTTGCAATCGCGATAATTTTATTTATGCATTACTTAGAAATGATCTTATGATCCATTAGTTGCATGTATACTGAATAATTCTGTTCAAATTGACTAATTTGAATTTTTCATATTTTTATATCCTTTTTCCTTTGTTTATTTGCTTTTGTTTATTTTAAATTTACAATACAATATGCTTATTATTAGTTAAATTATGCTTATATTTAAATAATTTTTTATCCAAAAAATATATTTAATAAATACATTTAATAATGAATCACATGATAACATATATCGCAAATAATTTGCTCCCAGCAGTTAGAGCGAGAAATTTAAAAATTGATATAAAAAATTATGAAAGTAAAACAACAATTTATTCATCATCTTCTTCATAATCACTGAACACTTGATTTTGAGCAACATCCTCCTCTGCATCTTCTTCTTCATCTTCCTCTTCTAGACCATAAATCTTTGCAATTTCGTTTGAGAACCAATCAGTCTCTAAATCGTAAATCTTTGTTTCAACGTGTGGTGCTGCCACAGATTTTTCGAGATCTCTATCACAAATTGGCACCCAGCCTGTTTTTGTCGCTAATGCTTGGAACTGAGCAGCCAAATATTGCATTTTATCTGGATTTTCGAGTGTTTCATCTGAAAAAACTGGAGTTCCGCAGTATGGACATGGCCTCTCTCCTTCTGCGCGGCAAATTACACGACCACAGTTCATGCAATTGTTAACTGCTGGATGCTCAGTGCCGAAACAGCCGCATTCTTTGTTAAAGTCGACTTCTTTGTCTGGGATATTAATTGTAACTTGAGGCATAATGGCTACATTCGTTTTCTTTTTGCTTCCTTTATTTCCTTTGCCAGCCCTGCGTCTTTCTGCTTGTTCGAGTAACTCTGTGAATTGTGTTTTAGACATTTTTTGAAAAAAAAAAATGTTGATGAAAAAAAAAATTTTGTTCGAAATCAAAATTTTGCTTAAATCATCACAAATATACTATCTAGACTATCATATTTTGCGTAAATTTTGAATTTTATTCATTGAATATCAATATTTTATAGTCACAAAATATAAGACTTTATTTCTTTTCTTTTTATCATAACCATTATCTATAAGTCGAATAATATATCTTGTAATGATAAGATACGCATCATTAACAATAAAAAAATTATTTTTATAAAATATATGACTTTATTTCTTTTCTTTTTATCATAATCATTATCTGTAAGTCGAATTGTATATATAGTAATGATGAGATATACATCATAAACAATAAAAAAAAATTTTTTTTTAATCAATTTGAATGAAAATAAAAACAAATTGTTTAGATACAAATTATCATATAAATGACCGAATCCGATGGAATTATGCGAAGAAATTTGCATTTGCAAAAACACGAATAAGAACTCCAGCAAAGAATGTAATGAATGATATAATAGATGTCATAAGGTCTTCTCTGATATTTCTTGCAAATGTTTCTTCTTCTTCAGAGTTTAATAATCTAACACTTTCAACATGAACGGATTCTGTCGTCCAAATCAAATCTCTTGGTCTTTCAATCATAGAGAAGTTTTCACGTGAAATATGGTGACGAATAAACATGACTTCGTCGATAAACGGAAGTAAAAGCGAAAACCACATTTCGTAGATAAGATCATTAATCATTGTTTCCTTACTAAGATATAAAATAAAAACACCAGTATTCAAAAAGAACAAAAGGACATTTTCAACATGTATGTATTTGAATGGAAGATATTGATGCCATGTATGCACAATATATACAATGCATATAGTAACAATTGATTGGAAAATTGATGTAAATTCTGCGGCAATTGCTAGTGTGCATATCACGACACTCGACAAAGTCCAAACTATGAAAGAAATCAATGGAGAGAGTCCGCCAAACTTCGTTACTGTAAAGAGGAAGAAGAATGCACTCGCTATAAGCTCGGAAGGTAGACTATAATCTCTAGGTAGAGGCATTCCATAATTAATTTCTCTCAAGCATGGTCCACTTTGCATGAGTAACATAGATATGGGTTCTATAAGCGTATATGAATAGCAAATTTGGTGGAAAAGCGATAATAGACTTAATCTTGTGACATGATATAATCGAGATGCTTTTTGAAACTGTCCGATTCTAAAAATTGTTGGAAGAACTAATAACAAAACTAGCGTGAGCAAAAGCATCGGGTAAGGTTCAGACCATCCCAAAAGGGGAGTGTAATGTCCTTTAAGTTTTTTCATTAGCTCGATATTTGAGAAGCAACGATGCAAAAAGGAGTCACCTACTCGATTGCCGTATAGTTCTCCTATACCAACATTGTTATTGAAAAATGGTTCTTCTTTACTCATGATTAATAATGATTTTATGTCATGTAAAAATTATTTTGTCATGTAAATTTAGAACTTAAAATTTGTCGTGTAAAAAATTTTCTGATATCATTTGTCATGTACATGATTTATTTGTCAGATATTATAAAACCTTCGAATTTTACAGAAGATGTATTTGGAAAAGTGAAACTATATGGATTTCCTTTAAAATTTCACAAAAACTACTAAAAAATACACAAATAATGTTGAAAAACTAATTCAACAAAGAAGGTAATAATATAATGAATTATTATTATTATCTGATATTTAATGAATTTATCATGGTCAAAAAAACAAAATTACATATGATACCCGATTAATCAAAATGAATATTGAAGAGTATATGATTTTTTCACAAATTATCATTAATATAATGGATAACAGAGCCAAGTATGGACATTGGAAATGCAAAGTTGACAAGATCTAATCCCGATATCTTATCAATTAATAAAGTAAAGGAATATATCATTGGTGAAGGATTAATTGTTACAAGCGGCCAATAAATAGAAAAAAATTCATCAAATGCTAACTGTGATCCCGAGTTTTTGGATTTATTTGTGTTTTCTTGAAAAGATCTTTCTGCGATTGACTCTAAAACCTTGAAACTCCTCTGAACCAGCCATAATATATCATAAGGATTATTATAATAATTGGTTTGATCCAATAAATCAACTACTTGTTCATATTCTGTAAATTCTTTGCATAAAACTTCCAAAGGAATATCATAGAAACCTTTTGGAATGTGTAATTCGCTACATCTTAGCTCCTTTGGTGTCATTCCTTTGATTTTGTTGCATCTATGCATGAAATTGCATACTTGATCAAAATCAGACTTGTAAATATCATATTCAGCTTGAACTAGATTGAAAAAGTAGCGTATAACTGATGAAGCAACTAAATATCTGTATTTAATGTTCGGCGGTTCTGTTATTTCCATGAGAATCGTTGATATTAGTTGATTTATTGAATCAATTTTTAATTTTATAATAGAATCGCCTTCAATTGTCTTAATTTGTTGTATAAACGAGTCAGCAAGTTCTTTTATCTGTTGGTTATAGCCTTTTCTGAGTATATATTCTTCAAGAAAAATGTCAAAATCTGTTTGTGGACAATACTCTAAGCCTTCATTAACTTTATCGACAAACAACTTAACCTTTTCATTTATACTGTCAAAATCGAATTCTTTTGCGTCGAGAAAAAAATTTGCATAAATATCGAGCCTTGCGATGTGGTTCATTAACTCTATGCACGTTGGATTCTTTGCGGACATATCTTCAAGTGACGATAGAAATCCTTGGGAATCGAAGCGTAAAGCAGTTGAATTATCTGGATTATTTCGTAAACAAACAATCAATTCACTAATTTTCCTTGAAGCATCAGTATAAACATTAGATTTCTCAGTTGTAATCTGGTCTTGAAGTAAAATGAGTTCTTTGTAAATAAATGCGCAAATATGATCAAGAAAATTAAAAAGTTTCGTTGTATTTTTCGAATAACTGAAAAATTGTTGATGTCTTTCGGATTCACTGATAAGTACGTAAAATAGATTTTGTAATTCATTTAATGTTCGAATTCGAAATTCAATAATCGATTGTTGCGTGTATTGCGCGTTTTTAAACACCACATTAACAAACTTCATCACCGAGGGATCAATGGGAGTCTCTATTAATACAGGTATAGAATTGGTTCTCCTCATAAATCACAAAAAAAAAAAAATCAAAAAATTGATTAATAAAAATCTTGTCACTTTTTGGATATTGTCAGAACCTTATCTACCAATTATTAATTTTTTATCAGCGCTGTGATAAATTTTAACACTTATAAACTATGCAAATAGGTTATTTTACTCTTAAATGTTGCTATTCTTAATCAAATGAACGGATTCTTTTTTTTTATATCAATCAATTATCGATCAGGAAAAAATAAAAATAATAATGAACTGAGAGTTTACTATATTTTGAAGGGCTTACTTAAAATATTAGCTTATTTTGAATTAAATGTTAATTTGAAAATTTAATAATTTTTTTTAGATTTCCTCAAATTTTGTTAGTAGAACGGTCTTCAGACCAATTTTATTTTTTCAAAAATCGATTGCTAAAATTGAATATCCAAAATTGTAAAAATATATAGCATACTATAGTATGTATTATTCTATGCTTTAAAGTTTCCGGTTAAACGAATTTTTTAATTCGATTTTTGCGAAAATTTTCATGGTCTACTGATAAAAATTTGAGGGTATGATTAAGTATTTAATGATATATTTGTTGTGTATCATGACATTCTGCTGAAGGCAAGTGGCATTCGCCCTTAATTAAATGTCACCTTTTTAAATTGAGCCCCTGTTTTAGTTCTGTCACTTTTGGACACTTTACGTGTCAAATTTGACGTGTAAATCTGTCACTTTTCGTTACGCATTTCGGTATAGGACAATATTTATTGTGTATAAGAGTATTTATGATATATTTTCTGTTTTAAATGAGTCAAAATTAAAAATATAAGTTAAAATTTGATTGTTGAAAATTAACCTTAATGTAAGGAATCAATTGAAACTATTGTATTTCATTTTCCATTGGTGAGTTTAATTTCTCACCCTATTTGGGTGATGAAATTTATATAGGTCTACTAACTGGTGCTCCAGGAAATGCTTTTGTCAATGGAACGAATTTTTCTGGGATTGCAATTATTCCTTCAATCGTAGAATATAATGGAAATAAATACAGAGTTACTAGAACTACATATAGATGTTTTTACCAATGTTGGAATTTAACAGAAATATATCTTCCGACAACATTAGAATACCTTTCGCGCGATACTTTTTACAAAACAGGACTGAAAGAAGTAGTTATTCCATACTCTGTGCGTGAGATTGGGATTGCCGGATTATATAATGAAGAAAATACTATCATTAAATTCCAAAAAGGAAGCTTGTTGACGAAAATTGGCAACGAATCATTCGGCGGCAGTAAATCAAAAAGATATATTATTCCTGCTGGTGTAACGTCCATTGGAGGCCGGTTGTTTAGATATAGCCAAACAAATAATAGCTTATATATTTGTTCCTCTGAAGATTTTTCTAATATTACTGATATGTATTATGAAGCAAATGCTGATGGATGGAAATTTTATGTCACTCCTTCTTATAAAGGAAGTACATTTGGTGTATCACCTGTCCTTCCTATAACAGACCCATATATTTGTGAGAATTACGATTTCCCTAATGAAAAAATTATTATCAAAACATGCGTAAGTTCTCTGCCCATCAATTTTAAATATTTCGAACTTTACGTGTTTATCTACCTATAAAAGATCATGTTTTGGCAACTGGATATATAATCTATAGAAAAATATTGCAGTTTATAACTAATTCCTCTCAAAAAGGGCCACCTTATGAATACCAGTTTATAATTCTGTTAAAAAAAAAAAAACTACGATAACTCATAAACGAATTTTAATGAATGCTATATTAACATTTTGTCATTAAAGTCTCAAAATTAATTTTTCTGCATTGATGGGTTGGATTACAAAATGTCAATGCGAAAGATAATTTCATCAAAACTACTTTGATTTATGCTTCATTTAATGTTCATCATGGAGCTGTCAAATTCCTTCTCGCAGCTCATGGAATAGATGTTAATTTTCATTTCTTATTGTAACGTGAGTTATTATTTCGGTTTAATATCTATATCCTATAGATCACAAACAGAATAAGAATTTATTAATAAAAAAAACAAAGATATATATAAAAATGATTATGCGCGAATGCCCATCAAAGCAAGCAATGATTCTGTCTCTCTGAAAAGCATTCCTCCGTAATAGATATGTTCGAATAAGTTGTCAGGGATGCAATCAATTCCCCACTTTGCACCAAGAACAGCGCTGACGACAGATGCGTTGCCGTTAGTATCGCCACCGAGTCTTATTGCGAACTCAACGCCTTCTTTGAAAGGCATGTTCTGCTTCAGAGCGATGATGCAGATTGCCATAGAAAGCATTGTCGTCTGCTGGTATGAGTTCATGTTCACGTCGTTGATTGTATTGGCGCGTGTGAATCTGCGTAGTTCGTCAACTTGTGGCTTCGTTAACTCAGGGAATTTGGCGAAGCAGTCTTCTATTGTCTGCTCAACTGAGAAAGTTTTCTCGAGGCCAATTCTGTATCTTATGAGTCTTCCGATGAACAAAGAGACTAAGCTTGACGAGAAAACGCATCTTGGATCATAGGAAGTGATTTTGCAGAAATCGCTCGCCTGAGAAATGATTTTGTCATCATCCCAGAAGTACAGACATCCACACGGAGCTGTTTTGCTGACGCAAACGTTTCCCCCGGCTGTTCGTCCTGTGCGTTCCCAGTACTGCTTTGAGCATCCCAGTGGATCATTTTCGAAATCTGCGCTTTGAGTAACTGAATTAAATGAACTTGATGTTGCAACGCCTCTACCATCCTTGTGCTCGATCATTCCTTCCAATGACCACCTCTTTATATGTTTCGCTAAGTTCTGGATGTCGACTTTTCCTTGTGTTTCGCAAACAGATCTAATAAATAGAATTGCTAGAGCGGTTTGTTCTGAAAATGCGCCGCGTGGTGTTAATGCGCATCTCCTTGTCATTCTTATATGGCTCCATGATGGATTTATTGGTTCATCGAGTATTAAATTTAAATATGTTTTGTCAAGTCTTTCAAAACTCCATGAAAGCCAATCACCAACAGATAAACCAAATATACAACCAGCTATGTATGGAGCTGCTTTGCTAACTCCAGTAATAACTCCGGCAGCAATATTTGGTAAAGTCTTTGGACGGACATCATTCTCTATCGGAGGCCATGGGCCGAATAAGTCGTGATGATCTTTATGCCAGCTGCCAGAATATTTTGGTTCATTAAATTTTTCACCTTCAAGCTTATTTCCTGGCAAAATCGCAGATCTAAATTTGAAATCTGTGATTCCAGTAACTGCTGTAGAATTTGGGAACCACATTAAGCTTAACTTCGATTGAGAATTAAATTTTTCAAATGAGATATTAGGAATATCTGACTCAACGAGAATAAAATCTGAAAGAAATGAAAACTTTGAAAGTTCAACTGATGAAATTTTGAGGTTGTTTGCTATTAAAGCTTGTAAATTTATGCAATTTGCGAAAAATTCCAGATCTTTTATAGGTGAAGACGATACATCTACGAACTGAAGCATTGGGGATAAAGGAACTGCACTTATTTTCGTGTGAGATATAGATAAATATCGTAATGCAAGGAAATTTTGGGCATCAATTGCTGTCAAATTATCGCAAAAAGACAAATCCATTGTTCGTATCTTATCACAATTCGTAATTTTGATTTGTCTAAGTGATGGATTAGCAATAAAATCGAGAACTTTCAGCTTTGGACAATTTGTTATTGTAATTTTAGTCAAATTTGGGCATTTGGAAATCCTGAGTCTTTCTAAGTTCGGACAGTCCTTGATTATTGCATTGGCAATTGGATTTGATATAATATCAATAATCACGGAATCTGTCAGAGTCGAAAACTTTGGGACCTGATTGACGAACGCGAAACTTATCCACCTCTTGTCTCTACTCGACAAGAAAGAAAACGTCTTGTCGCTCTTAAAAAGGCGGCGAGCGTAGTTTTCGATTTCGTTCATTATTTATTTTAGTGATGCACTTTTGCGTAATCATCTTCCTCAATTATTTGTATGAGCTCTGCGAATTAAAAAGGGATTTGGAAAATGACTAAAATTTTGGATTTTATGTGATCTTAATGGCTTATATTTTGGATTTTTAACCTTTAAATCTAGCTTGTTCATTACTATTAATACAACAAGTAAATTATTTAACAATACGAACAGATCAAAAATTGGATAAGGAAACAATTATTTTTTTGTTTCTCTTTACGATGCAATTAATGCATGCTCATAGACATCCATTAAATAATATATCTAAACAAAAATCAAATGCAATCACGAGTATGTATATATCAGCCCTTAATTGCCACAGGGCAAGGAGATTAATGAACACCTATCCATCAATTAATTTATATATAACTCAGAATTGAATATTGAATCGCACGAAAAATAGTATTATGAGTCCATATATGTTACATATTGAATAGCATCTTATTGATAAACTGGATCAAAGCTTCTAGATATATGAATTCGTGAAGATTTTTGCTGAGATTGAGATTTTTCAATTTTAATCTTATTATTCCATTTTATAGATGTGGTAAACAATATGTATGTGAATGGTAATTCATCAGTCGGCCAATATTCACTCATAAGAAAAAAATGGAATAATAAAGTTTATTTTCAAGAACTTTCTTGAATATGGCATCTACATAAGCTATGAAGCTATAAATCTAGCACTTTTGGTTCAATTCTAACAATATCAAGAAGTTATTAAAATTTCAATAATAGGACTACTTCAAGGATGGAAAGAAGTTTACTTGTCAGGTTCACATTGAAAAGTGTCATTATGAAAGCAGCTTAAAGAGTTGATTTAATTTGATTTATACAAAGTGGATCCTGATTCAATATGGGAATCATTTTATGGTGGCAGCTGTGGTAATATTATAACTGGAACCAATCCTGCTATAAATGCTATAGATAATCAAATATTTATTTTTTCATCAAAATTTATTGACTATGTAGATAGAATCATATCAATATTAGATGGAACTTCTTTACTTCTTCATTCTCATTGCACCTTTACTAGGATTACTTCATCCCTTGATGGAAATATAATGAAATATGAAGCAGATGGCGCAGTTGCTCAAAGAAATTTTGATGTTACTGATAGCTACACATCTGCTGATACGAATAAATATGCTCATATATCAATATCTCAGTTACCTTTAAATTCATTAAATATAAACTATCTTTCTGACTGTTCTGCACTCAATTGTGGTCATTCAGATAATGCCAATAGTATGATTTTTCAAAGAAGTGGAATATGTACCTTTAAAAACACAAATATAACAAATTGCAAAGCTCATTATAATACAATGGTTGTTATTCAGAACTCCACTACTGTTACTCGAATGAGTCATTGCACTGGACAGCTAAATAATGCTTCGTCTCATGGACTTTTTTGGATGGAATCAGATACAACGATTGATAGATGTGCTTTTACAAATAACTCAATGACAAGAGATTATAGAGGTCTATTTATATCATTTAATAAAACATTCATCACAGCTTCGACATTTTTTTATAATTTTGGTGGAGCTTTGTTCAGTACTGGACCAATTGGAAAAATTATACTGTCAAAATGTGTTGTTGATCAGTTTACTGTTAGTGGATCATTGGCATTAGAAACACCTTTTGATTCTTCTCTCAGTAATATGAATATTAATTTTAAACCAATAGAAATTCAATGTAGTGGGTTTCTTTTTGAATCATCAGCCAGTGTTTATCTATATTTTGCAATGCTAGACCATATTTTCTTAACTTATTTATAAAAAATTATATCTTAAACGTAAACATATATTAAGTTATTTATTTTTGTATTTAGTAGTAGAACTAATGATATAACAATTGCGAGAATTGAGTTGAAAATTATATTTTAAAAATAAAAATTATAATATTAAGCCATACATATAAAATTGATGCTTTGTATAAAAAGGTTGTGAGGTAAATATGTATTATTTTCTAACAAATAGATCTAACACGCAATATTTTATTTCATAACTTTTTTTAACAAAACACTTTCCATATACTTAATAAGGGCCTTAACTGTGGCTAACGTATAATCCAAATCTGGATTGAGTTCTGATGCTGGAGCAAAATCTATTACAAAATGGCCGAGTCTCAAGAAATCAGCGCTGCATAAAGCAACACCAACAAGCGGACCAAACAATTCTTCAAATGCAAGGACTCTATTTTCTCGATTCAATTTCTTATTAACAATTCTCTGTGTAATTCTTATAGATTCATGGATCTCAAATAGTGCATCTATAGGATTTACGTATAATGTTGCAAAGTCTAATCGCATACTAGCTGCAGAAAACTCTGGCGTATCAAAAATCTCACCGAGAGGACGTTGTAACTCTTCTGCTGATAAAAACAATCCATCGGTGCATGCATCGCTGCATAAGAATTTTGAAGGTTCGAGCAAATTTTGAGTCTTCGGATAAAAATAATCTGGTTTTTGTTCATAAGAATAAGAAAACGCGGATCTCATCAGTAGTGTCATAGCTACTGATATATTTTCTACGGTATTTAGCTCGTAAACTTTTGCGAATTTTTGGAAAAATAATAATAAATTATGTGTATATTGATTCTTTGGCATTACTGGGAATGTTTCAATAAAATCTACAAAGTCTTGGTATATTGGTGAGTTTTTTGTCAGCAAAATCTGTTGAAATCTTTGATCTGCATTATTCGGATAAAAGTAAGAGCTTGTTTTATCCATCTGATTTTTGCAGAAATCTAATGTGTTGTATAAAATCTGTTTGAGTTTGGCTAAAGAAGCAGGAACAGAAATAAATCGCGAATATTCATTAGCAGTGAATTGAAATTTCCAGCGTAGAGCTGTGACAAATGGATCCTCTTTTAGCATGTATTTATAAAGTCCGGCTAAATCGATGATAACATTAAAAGTTTCTGGAATATCATTTGATGTAAGCAAACTTATTATAGAGGAACAGGCAGCGAGAGACTTATTGAAAGCATTTAGCTGATTTGTGTATATCTCCCATCGTATGTAACAGATGAAATGATAAAGCCATACTGCTCTTTTCGCTGAATCAAAATCAGGTCGTTGAGTATCGGACAAATCTGGCTCAGAAAGGACGAGTTGTTCTGTAGAAAATTGCATCAGCTGTTCAACATACGCTTCTTTATTTTTTTTATATTTTGAAATCATTTTATTCTTTTCGTGCTCTTTTAATGTCGATGGGAAAGACTCAACCTGTATGAATGGGACTAGCTCTGAATGATTCGTCAGCCAAACATAAAAGTCAGGAGATAGCCACGAACCCATTCTTAATCGTTTTCGCGAAATCTGCCATAATTTACATTTGACGATTATTTTAGATAGAAAAAAGTTTACATGTCAGAAAAAACTTCCAAATCCTAAAACTTGTTATTTACCAAAAAGCTTTGGATATATAAGATTTTAAGCAAATATTTTATCCTTTTATAGAAAAATAATTCATTATTTGTAAACAAATTTAATTAATCTCAACTTTTAATCCAATACAATTGTTGATCAATTGTTTTGCGTTTTATATATTTAATTTTCAAAGATTTCATACCAATATTATATGAGATTATCATCAAGAAAAAATATCAGAGTTCTTGAAATGTATTTAATAAGTATGATTAAGTTTGGCCTATTATGCGGCGGAAATGATAATTATAGGCTCATTCTTGGAATTTAATCATAATTGAGCTCAACACTATTCGTAATATGATGTTTTTATATCATTTATAATGTGTTCATATCGTATATTGTCAGTATGCAAATGTAGCACTTTAAAATAATTCATTTTCTCGATGTGAAATTATCAATAGGAATTCATAAGATGATTAAACTTCGGTACTATTATTGTATGTTTTATACTTTTGTCTAAAATCCATAATCATATGAATTAATATTATATTTAAGAAATATTAAGGCTATTTTTGAAAGGAAGCCTTAAAAATGTGGATGAGAAGCTATCTATCTAATACGTCGTCCATAGAGCTAAAATATGAAATAAAATTTACTCAAAATAACCTTAAAATTACCCAGAAACCATAAAAAATGGCATTGTTTCTTAAACGTGTTGTATTTTAAAATCAACCACATTGTAATTCAAAAGCTAAACCGATTCTCTCAAAAAAAAAAAAAATTATGAAGACAGAAAAATGATTTGTTTTTTTTTTTTCAACTGGAGATAGAAATGTTTAATGCTTGATGTTTCTCTTGAATGCCGCCCATCATGATTGGAAGACCTATTATGGTAATACTAGAATTGACCGAGATATTACCGGAAATGTTAGAGATAAAGAAATTTATCTATCTACAAATGAACCTATAGGATTATATGTCCATCAATGTTATATCTACAACGTCAAATATGCTTTTGATATTCGTCCTGATTTTAAGAAAACTATGTCTTATGCGAGGAATGTCTTATGCGAGGAATGCAATGTAGTAAAATGTGAATTATTTATTATTGGAAATTTTGGTAATCTAGTCCTTAAAAGAATCTGTGGTAATAATTTAATGGATTTTGTTGCTTATTATGGAGAGGAAAATGATAAAAGAGAAATTACCGAATGTTCCGCTCAAAATGATGTAACGAGAATGTTTTTAACAATTACAAACGGAGAAATTAATATTGATCACCTCAACTGTTCATATTTCAGAACTTGTCAGCGCATATTTTATATTAAAGCAGTAAAGACTTATAAATTAGTTAGATATTGTAACTTTGCAGAAAACTTAGTGCAATATGGTATGATAGAATTTAATTCAGAAGCAAAAGGAGGTTTTTTTGTCCTTTATTGCAACTTTATCGGAAATAATGACTACTATTTTTATTCAAAAGTGTTCGTTGTTAATTCATCGATCTATTTCAGCAATTGCTCCTTTGTTAATAATAAAGGTCATCCAACATGTTGGGAAGTTAATAAATTCGATTCAGGGCAGAGCAAGCACACCTTAACATTTTTGAATTGTTATTTAAATGAAGCACCTGATAGCACCCAATGCAACTTGGAAATCATATCTCCTATTCAAACGCCATCAAAGAATGAAATCACTTTTGATCTTGGATTTTGCCAAAGTTGCAAAACAAATTGGTTCACAATTAAGGTTGATCCACTTCAATATTCAACATATTCCAGTAATGGAACAATGAGATTATCAGGGGAAGTTAATTCTATGGATAATTATCGTATATGTTACGCTATTGATGATAATTACTTTAATTATCTCTTCACTCAAGACGTGCAGGCTGGAGTAACATTTTCGCATGAAATTACACTTCCTCAACTTTCCGAAGGAAGTCATAAAATAAAGATATGGGCGGCCATAAAATTAACTCAAGTTACAATTACGATGCCTGAATTGTTCTTTGAAGTTGAAAATTTTCCACCATCAATAACAGTTCAGTCAATAAGCGGCACATATAACAAACGAACAGATACAGTTATTAAAGTCTCGGGTACTGTTAGAGATCCAGATAGAATGGGTCCGATACAAATTTGGTACAAATATGATGGTCAATCAAGCGAATCAAAACTTTGTGAGGTTCAAATCGCTGATTCTAATTCAAAATCCTTCAGTGGAAATGCAAACATTCCTTCTTCACTGACTGTTGGATCACACACATTGATTATTTGGGCAGTCGACAACTATGGACTTCCATCAGGATCTAAAAGTCTTCCATTCCGTATTGATCCCTCTATTCCATCTTTAACTGTAAATGAAATCAAAAGCAAATATATCCGTAATATTGATTCAGTTATTTCAGTTACAGGCACTGTTAGTGATGCAGACCAAATTGGTCCAATTATAATCTGGGGAAAAATAGATCAGCAATCTGGAGTTAAAATTACCGAAGTTCAAATTAATGATGCAGGCGTAAAATCATTTAGTGGAACTTTCAGTATTCCACCAACATTATCTGCAACATCTCATA
The DNA here is from genome assembly GCA_008369845.1 of Trichomonas gallinae. Lineage (NCBI taxonomy): Eukaryota > Parabasalia > Trichomonadida > Trichomonadidae > Trichomonas > Trichomonas gallinae. The sequence goes on from MRSU01010312.1 coordinate 64,237, forward strand.
CGTTATCAGTTTGGGCTGTTGACAACTACAATAAACAAACAGATCCAAAAATTCTTACATTCACTTTCGAATACAACAAACCTGTCTTGAACTTGAATCAGATACAAAACCGTGTTTATCTGCGAGTAATCGATGCTATTCTTCAAGTTCGAGGTTCTGTGTCTGATGCTGATGCAGCAGGATATGTTACGATTAAATACAAGATTGATTCGAGTTCAGAAATTGATTTGCTAAGAATTGATATTACATCATCTGGCCAATTCTTTATATCTAAAGATATTACTTTAAGCAACAGTCTTGCACGAGGTTCTCATTCTATATCGTTCAGGGTAGTAGATAATGATGGTCTTTCAACAAGTTCTCAGCCATTTCCATTTTTCTATGAATATAACAAGCCTTCTATCAATTTAAATGCACTTAAAACAAATACATACATGAGAACTACAGACAAAATAGTTATTTCAGGTAATGTTGTGGATCAAGATGGATTTGGAACAGTAACAATTACATACAAATTTGATAATAGTAATGATAATAATTTGATAAATTTGGAAATTAAAAACAGAAATTCTCACCCATTTTCTAAAGAAGTAGCAATTCCATCCGATTTAAGTGAATCTAAACATACAATTACAATAAAATGCTTTGATAACGACAACATGAATGCTGATCCGCAAGTTTTAGAATTCAATTATAAATATCATGACCCAGTTCTTGAAATTACTATGTCAAATAACATTGCATACACAAGAAATTCTAATGATATTATTCAGATTCGCGGCTCTGTTTATGATTATGACAGCCTTGGCCAAATATTTGTCAAATATAAAATCGATGGTGGCTCTTATACAACATTCCAAACATTTTCTATAACAACACCAAACAAATATACAATTTCACATGATTTAAAGCTTAGTTCTTCTTTGACAGAAGGCAGTCATCATATTACAATCGTTGCAATTGATAATGATAATCATGAATCGATGGAACATCTCATTGACTTCACATATAGCTACAGTGTTCCAATTCTTTCAGTCAACGCAATCACCGATAGAACATACACCAGGCGTACTGATAGTTCTATTGTTGTCAGCGGTTCTGTTAAAGATGTCGATTGTCAAGGAACAATTTATGTAAAGTATAAATTCGATAATCTTGCTGATCAACCACTTAAAACTATTACACTAAATACCTGCAACAATGTAGGTTTCTCTGAGACAGTAACTATTCCAGACCAATTATCTGAAGACAGGCACAAAATAATTATTTTCTGTGTCGATGAAACCAACAAACAATCACAGCAATTTCCATTTTCCTTCTCTTTTGCATATAATCGTCCTGTCTTGCGTATTGACACAATAAATCAGAACATTTTCACGAAATCTGTTGATAAATTTATCCACATAACTGGTGATGTTACTGATGCCGATGATATTGGAACTGTTCAAATATACATCAAAATTGATAACTTCGATAATGTTGTCTTCAAAGAATATTCTAGTTCTATTGCTAAAGGCAATAAAATTGTCTATGATTTTGTTTTTCCACAAGATTTCAAAGAAGGAAGTCATACATTTAAAATCTGGGCAGAAGACAATGATAACAAAAAGTCTGAATTTGTTTATACTAAAATCTTTAGCTACAAATTTAATGACCCCAAGATTTCACTAAACAAGCTTGCAAGCACAAGATTTAAAGAATCACACCCACTCAAGATTGGAATAAGCGGAAAGGTTTCACATATCGATGGAAACCCGAAAGTTACTTTAAGATATATATTCGATTCTCGCTCTCCAAAAGATGTTAAAACTTTGAAAATCCCTAATAACTCAACAGTAAACTTTGATGAAACTATATCTATCATTGATGCTCCTCGTCATGGTACTCATACTTTGCTTTTAGATGCATGTGATTCATATAAACACTGTCATCAATCAAATGAAGTCAAGTTTTCTATTGTTATGACGAATACGAAAGGCTTCATTCGTCTAATATTTGGCATTAACATCATCAAATGCTCTGGTATTTTCTTCATGAGGCCTTCATCCTGATTAAAAAATTTCTTAGCGTGTAAAGATGTAATTAAACTGGTATTTTAGTAAAAATATGTCCGTATGAATATATATAGATAGTTTCTAAAATTATTTTGGTCTCAACATTAATAAAAACAATAAACTGTTATTTTCGAGATTTTGTTAATGTATATTAATGCATATGACATTATTAGAAGGATAATGAAGTTATTTTTGTTTGATTAGCATATATTTGCCATCACATCATTCAAAAACTGTTGTCATGCGCAGAACGCGATTTTGATAAGAAAACACAAAATTAGCAAGTTATTTTGATGTGAAGACTGTTATTTAACCTATTCTATTGTTTAAATTATAATAGGTCAGCCGCGCTAACAAAAGTTGCGAAATCGTTTTTTCAAAAGTTTGAATTGGAAATCCCTAACTTCATATTTGGATAGAGATACGTCTACACAGTTGAAATGCAACCGAAATAATCATTACATTCCAAAAAGCGATTTTTCGGTAAAGATGCGTAGAATCTACACTTTATTGTTTGCTTTAATATGATTTTTGTGCAGCCTTCAGCACAGGAATGCTATATTTGTCTTGTTTTCTTAATTCTGCCAAAGTAAAAAATGACGAATTGTGAAAATTATTTTTTAAAAATAATCATGCAAAAATCGCTGGGAACTAGTTGTATATGTGTATAATTAGCAATTTCACATCTAAAGCATTGAAAATAGTTTCTTCAAAAGTGATGAATTAATTAAATTGGTTTAATTTCAAAAAATAATGGAGAACCTCATTAACTATAATGAGATATACATATATTTTTACAAAGAGCAGAAAAATTTAGTTTTGATATAATCAAACGTGCGGGGTTTTCCACATGTTCAGTTAACAAGATATACTATAGATGTACAAAAATTAACCATTTATATTTCAATAAATTTTCAAAGGAAATAATTTAAACAAAATTTTGAAAAATATTATATAAATATCACCCAGATATATGTTTAAAGCATAATTTTTAGAATTTTTTTACGCTTCATGGAAATAAAAAATAATTCACAGTCAAAAATTTTCAATGAACCACGACTTATTGTTAACAATATTCGAATACCATGCTGTTATATTAGTAATTTTATAATTATATTTAGTTTTTCTGAGAATGAAATTTAGGAAATTCGACTTTTCTTAGATATAATCTATTCGTGCATGTATATAGTCTTGATAACATGGTCTGTTTTAAGATGTAATAAAGAAAAAAGAAGAAATACCGAAATTATGATTTTTAACACAATCAACCATGATTATAATTAACAAATAATCCGAAACTGAGATTCAAAAACCCGCACAGCCTCAGTTAAGAAGCATCCTGATGTCGGTGATATCGACTTCGTATGGTTTCTGATAAACCTCATAATGTCTGGCGGCAGCAACACGAACTGGAGCTGGATCAGAAGCACAAGGAAGATAGTGCTGGATTATGTCCCAGTTCTCTGTGAACCAACAGAAAAGAGCTTGTCTGTTTCTTGTTACTAACCTGTCGATCGGGATATTGAGGTACTCAGAAAGTCTGTTGGCCTGCTTAAGAAGGGCATAAGCAGTTACATTCTGACCGAATATATTGACAATGTAGTTAGCCACGTACTGCAATTTAACACCAGCTGTTTCTATTCTCTTCATGATCTTTTCGTTATCTCTGATGGACTGAGCTGTTGTCCTCTTGCTCTCCTTGATGAGGCGTGGTGTTAGGATGCTGCGTTGGAAGCTCATTATCTGAAAATGAAGGATTTTGAATTGTTAATTCAATTATTCAAAAGAATTCTTTTGTGTCAACGTTAGTCTCAATTATATAATTAAATTCAAAGACATTTTTTTTAGACCGCCATTTATCATTGTGGTAAATGATAATAGCAAATAATCTCCAGGACTTTTCATAAAATACAAACAAAAATATAAACAAAATTAAGTTTGTTATTGTTAACTATATGTAGTGAGTACGAATAATGAAATTTTATTTTTCTTAAGTCACTGAAATTTTTTCAATCTAAAACAAAATCTTAGTTTATCAATATAAGTTGAGTAAATATTTATATTTATTACATATCAGTTTAAATTATAAGCAAATTAGAAAAATTAATTCAATTCAAAAACTGCTTGAAATTTGAGAAAAATCGATAAAATGTGAATTTTTTCAAAAGTCGATAATATATGTTTAATAAGTCCATTTCTGATGACAATTTGATCTCTGAATTAAATTAAGTCATTTTGAATGATATCTTTATTTTCAATATCAATAATTATATCCATAGATATAATATAGATAAAATGCATCGTTTAATTTTTATGTTGAAATAATTAACAAAGATATTTTCGATGGAGATATATATACAGCTTACATTTTTTAATGAAATAAAATGCTGGTAATTGAGTTATAGGATTTTGAATAAATCCTTTTCAAAAATTATCATTACTCAAAATTAAATGTTTTTATGATCAGCCAATTTCGTTATTCATTAAATATACATACTGTGTATGTTATTATGTCCGATTTTAAAAAATCAACATTCAAAAAGTGATTTTCCTGTTTTTTTTTCTTTAAATATTATCTTATACTATGATATACTAAATTGTTAAATAATGTTTACATTTTTCAGAGATAATCGGAGAACTTGTTATCAAAAGTTCGTTGATTGATTTTTTTGACAACTAACCTTCATATATTTTTATTGCAGAACTATTTAATCATAAAAATTTATTCACAAAAAAAACGGTATAAAAAATCTGGTTTAATTTTTTTTTTTTTTACAGGAGCAAGAGTAGCTTCCACTTTACGACATAGCATTTGAGATTTTAACAGTGAGTTAAAATGTATTATGAAAGTCCGTGATTGTCCGATATTTTAACAATTTTTGGTTTCTGAAATCATCAAATATGAAAAATTACACTCTTTGCAAGATAATGTATTATGATATAGCCGACCAAGACTGCATAACTGATATAAAATATTGTGATTACCGATAAGGATCAAGAAAAATTGATTTGAAAATTGTAATTTATCGTGTTTATGCTATACAAATTCATAAATCCGACTCAACCGACTATGCATAGCCCTCTATGATGTATTCTGTTTTAAAATAATAATTCTTTTTGATTCGTAGGGATTTAATTTAATGTATCTGCCATGCCACTGGTATTACAAATGAGAGAAAGGTCCATATATCTATGAATTAGATGATGCGATAAGAAAAGCAGTGTTTTTTAATTTTACATATAAGGATTTTATATACAAATGTCAATATCGGATTGATTGCACGTGATTTTCATGTACTATAGTTAGTTATGTCTTTATCTATGTGTGTCTATTGCATTTTCTGATTTAATTTTGAGATCGCATTTCGAATCAGGTATAATGGTTATTTAAAGCGTCATATAGATATAAAATCAATAGAAATATGATTTTGCATCGAGAAAACTTGATATTTCTTATTATTTTTAAAATTTCAAAAATTTTAATTACGTTTTTTTTTTTTTTTTTGCAACTCGCTATTTCATAAGTAGACGACTTTTATGATATGAAGTTTAATTTTATGGCAAACTATCGTTTTTATGTAATCGATTTATAAAGAAGAGTTTCGTCGAAATTTTTCGATGAAAAGGCAAAGATGATATCTAAATATGATTAAGATGCTATATACCAAGTTAAAACGCGAAGAATCAACGCTCTCAAGCACGTTAGAAGTCAATTTTCTTAAGAAATTTCTGTCACTTTTTGACATATTTTCAATTTTATATTAGAATTCTATTGTTATGTAATATTACGGAAAATCCCAAAAATATTTTATTAAAAGTGACACGAATCTCTGCTTCCTTGATCATAAAAATGATGTTTTAAATAAAATATTAGATACTGCCTTACTAAAGAATACTCATCAAATTTAAGTTAAAATAGGTAATAAATTTTCAAGTAATCAAATATGTATGATTTAAGTTTGATGCCTAGTTCTCACCATGGTCACCTTTTATAAAAGTCGCTCATTTTATGACGGAACATTTTCATTACGACATTATAAGCATATATTTGTGTCTATTTCGTCTAAATATATAGAAATACATGGATATTTTAGAATAAACAAATGGTATTGATTTATAAAATCTTATATTAAGCTTCAACTATATCTGATATCAATATGACAAACTATATATAGAATAAATTCAATTGTTATTAAGCATTATAAAGCATTTTTTTGATTGAAATAAATTATTAGCATTTTTTGCGATAACCTCTTAACCATGGGTTATATTTGATTATCTATATTGAATTTTTAGGTTGTTCAGTTAAAATCTTTGCAGGCAATAAGAAATTACAAATTTCCGATATTAATGTTAAGTCTAACTATATTCTGCTTGAGTAAAGGCTAAAGATGGATATTATTGATAACATAAACTCAAATTTTATTGTTGCAAAAAATAATTAATCATTTTGTAGCCTTTCCAAGCGTCAACTTCTGTGATGGAGCACCACTTTCGATGACTATTTCGGCATCAGCATTTATCTTGGGCTGATCTTCTTTCTTTTGTATTTCGGATTTCCTCGTTTGATTTTCATTTTCGTCGTCGTCAAAACCTTCATTCAGCTGTCTCTGAGACCAGAAGTCGGGTATTTGGTCTTGTTCTAACTCTTCTCTTCCTTCGCCGTCATCCATGAGTCCATCATCATCGAGCATGTCAAGCAGCATGTTGTTTGGAATGTCTTCGTAGCCTTCTGGGATCTCGTACATAGTCTTTCCATCTCTCGACCTGATGTAGTTCTTGTGCATGTCAGGGAAGACTATTGCCATGTCTACGTCATCAGGAGCGATGAGATCGTTTGCTATTCTCGGAAAATCGAGTTCGTCTGCTGTTTTGTGGACAGCTGTCTTCCCGACAACTGGCTTCTTCTTTCCCGCTGAGATCATGTCAGGCATCTCAACGCTCGGCTCGATTATGGACTTCTTGATGGCTTCGCGCTTGTTCATTTGTGCTTCGTATTCCCGGAACTGTCCCTCCGAAAGATCAGCTGATGATGTGTCGAATGACATGAATGATGTAATGTTAATCGGTTTCTTTGGGAGGGACTCATTCGCTTTTGGGCTATCGTCCTCGTCTTTGGTGAAAGTGACAATGCTGTTGATGTTTTCTTTCTCTTCTTGTTCTTCTTCAGCGAAAAGGGCATCGATTTCGTCCATGTTTTCCTCAGGCCACTCTTCCTCGTAGTCTTCGGATGGCATGTCCTTGAATTTGAGCATCTCTTTCATGCGCTGCGATTTTTCTTCTTCGGTTTCTTCCTTCATTTGTGCAGCTCTTGCTTTCATTCTCTTCTTTCTTTCCTCTTCTTCTTGTGCCTTCTTTTCTTCTTCCTGCTTCTTCTTTAATTCTTCTGCTTCCTTCTTTGCCTTTTCTTCAGCTTCCTTCTGTTCTCTTAATCTCTTTCTCTCAGCAAATTTTCTTTCGGCTTCTTCTTGCTCTAATTCCTCTTTAGATTTCGGTTTCTCAGCAGCTTGTTTCTTTGCCTTTTCCTCAGCTTCCTTTTGTTCTCTAAGACGCTTTCTTTCAGCAAAAGCTTTCTCAGCTGCTTCCTGTTCTAATTCTTCTTGAGACTTAGGTTTCTCAGCAGCCTGTTTCTTAGCTTTTTCTTCTGCTTCCTTCTGCTCTCTTAATCTTTTTCTCTCAGCAAAAGCTTTTTCTGCAGCTTCTTGCTCTAATTCTTCTTGTGATTTAGGTTTGGCTTCTTTAGCATCTTTCTTTGCCTTCTCTTCAGCTTCCTTCTGTTCTCTTAGTCTTTTCCTTTCAGCGAAAGCTTTTTCTGCTGCTTCTTGCTCTAGCTCTTTGTGTGATTTAGGTGTTTCGGCTGCTTGTTTCTTAGCTTTTTCTTCAGCCTCTTTTTGCTCTCTAAGACGTTTTCTTTCTGCGAATGCTTTCTCAGCTGCTTCCTGTTCTAATTCTTCTTGAGACTTTGGCTTCTCAGCTGCTTGCTTCTTTGCCTTTTCTTCTGCTTCTTTCTGTTCTCTTAATCTTTTCCTCTCTGCAAATTTTCTTTCAGCTTCTTCTTGCTCTAATTCCTCCTTAGACTTTGGCTTTTCTGCAGCTTGTTTCTTAGCTTTTTCTTCTGCTTCCTTCTGTTCTCTTAATCTCTTTCTTTCAGCGAATGCTTTTTCAGCAGCTTCTTGTTCTTCTTCTTCCTTTGATTTTGATTTCTTTTGCTCTTCTGCCTTCTTCAATCTTGCCATTTCTTCTGCAATAATCTTCTGCTTTTCAGTCATCATCGCCGCTTCTTTCTTGCGTCTCTCCTCTTCTTCTTTAGCTCTCTTTGCTGCATTTTCTGCATCAATCTTCGCCTGTGCTTCAGCTTCCTTCCTCGCTTTTTCTTCAGCCTCCTTTAGCTCTCTTAATCTCTTTCTCTCAGCGAAAGCTCTTTCACCTGCTTCTTGTGCATCGAGTTCTTCTTGTTTCTTTCTGTTTTCTGCTTCTCTTGCTCTCATATTTGCCTGGATAATCTTCTGTTGTTGGAGTTCTCTCTTCGCTGCGCCAGCATCTTTGCTTCTTCCTCCAGTCATGTCTCTGATCTTTCTTGCTTCTTCTTCCTTCTCCTTTCTCCTTCTTTCATCTTCTTCTCTCTTCAGCTGCATCTGTCTCTCAGCTTCTCTTGATGCTGCTTCTCTTACAAGTCTCTCTTCTTCAAGCTTCTTCTTTCTCTCTTCCTCAAGTCTCTTTTGTTCTTCTTCCTTCCTGAGTCTTTCCTCTTCTTCACGTTGTTTCCTCTTTGCGATTTCTGCTGCTCTTCTTTCTCTTTCAGCTTTTTGCTTTTCAGCGAGAGACATTCGCTTTGTCTGTGCTTCCATTGGTTTGTGTGGTTCTGCCTTTGGCTTCGGTTTTTCTTCTTCTGGCTTCTGAGCTGGTTGATCATTTTCATGCTGTTTCTTCTTCTTGGCTTCAATTCTCTTTCTAACAATTTCGTCGTGTTTGGCGAGTTTTTCTGGTGACAAAGAAGCAACAAGTTCTTCACGTCTCTTTGCAACCAATGCACGCTTAGTTCTCATTGCTTCTATCTTGTTAATTCTCTCTTCCTCTGCATCCTTCTCTGCCTGTACTTGTTCGCGACGAGCGACTATAGCTTTCTCGATTTCTTTCTCCATCTTCTTGTGCTGAGCTTGGATCTTCGCTCTGGTCTTCTCGTTGATCTTCTGGAGTGAATCTTCCATGTTGATGTCCATTAAGATCTTTGTGACTTTATCATTTGGCATACTAGCTTTGAACTTGTCGCATTCAGAGATTAAGTATGGATCATCATAGAATTCATTAGCGAAGATGTCTGGGAAGAATTCGTGGAGATCTTGATATATCAAGCTATTCTCTGGCCAAAGAGAGTTATAGAACTTATCATATGAAATGAAGTATTCTGGCATTTCTTTGATATGCTTGAGTTCTGCTTCAGTATTTGCCTGCTTTTCTTGCTCGACTCTGATCTTTTCTTCTTCATTATCCAGCCATGTGAAGTCTTCTTCCTCTTCGAATGGGACTTCATCCTGTTCTGGTTCTTCTTCATCTTTCTTCTCTTCTTCCTTCTTTTCTTCTGGTTTCTTCTCTTCTGGCTTCTTTTCTTCCGTCACGAACATGATGCTTGGTTCGTTCTTCTCCTTTGGAGTGTAAAGAGGCTTTTGTGGTTCTTGTTCTTTGGCTTCTTCTTCAACTTGTTCTTCCTCTTCAATGATTTGTTCTTCTTCTTCTTCAGCTGGCTGTGGTTGTTCTGGCTCTGGCTCAGGTTCTGGTTCTGGATAAGGCTCGGGTTCTGGCTCTGGTTCTGGTTGTGAGATTGGTGGAATTGGAGCAGGAACAATCTTCTTTGGATCGTTCTTGTGCTTGTGGTTGTAGCGCTTTGTTGCTATCTCGTACATCTTCTGCGCTCTCTGCGTGTGTTCTTGAGCGAGCTGTGCAGCGATATCTTCGAGAACTTTCCTCATCTCTGAGTCAGCGCGTCCGAGAAGGTCTCTGTCGATGAATCTGATTCTTGGGAATGTCTGGCATGGCTTGGAAAGAAGAATTTCATCTGGGTCTTCATCTGGATCTGGATTTTCTGGAGTGAGGGGTGGAAGTGGATACTGAGATTTGGCTTGCTTTCTGGCTTTCTCGCGTTCTTCTCTCTGCCTTTGTTCCTCGAGAAGGGCCCTGATTGCTGCTGGAATTGCATCTTCACCTCTGAGTTCGATTTCTTCTTCCTCCTCCTCTTGTTTCTCCTCCTTCTTTTCTTCCTCTTCTTCATGCAACAAGAAGTCAAACACGTCATCATTATTGCTCTTCTTTGGTTCTGGCTTCTTAGGTTCTGGTTTCCTCTTTTCAACTTTCTTTGGTTCTTCTTTCGCTGGCTCTGGCTTCTTTTCTTCCTCCTTGGCCGGTTCTGGCTTCTCCTCTTTCTCCCAGTCAGCGACAGTATCTTCTTTCTTCTCTTCAACAGGCTTCTTAACTTCTTCTTTAATGGGCTCTGGCTTCTTTTCTTCGACGACTTTCTTTGGCTCTTCTTTAACCGGTTCGGGCTTCTTTTCTTCTTTCTTCTCTTCAACAACCTTCTTACCTTCTTCTTCTTTAACAGGCTCTGGCTTCTTCTCCTCAACTTTAACTGATTCAGGCTCCTTTTCTTCTTCAACTGGTTCTGGTTGAGTTTCTTCAACTTTGACTGGTTCTGGTTGTTTTTCTTCTTCGACTACAGCTGGTTTTTCTTCTGGTAACTGCAGATTTTCTTGTGCAAGCTGTTGCTGGAGCTGCATCTTGAGCTGCTGTTGACGTTGTTGCTTCATCTGTCTTCTGGAAAGTTTCTTTGGCTGCTTTTCGTGCTTCTCTTCCTCTTCTTCTTGAACTTCTTGTTTCTCTTCCTCTCTGTTGCCTCCGACTCTGACTCTCTTCTTGATAGTGATAATCTTCGTCTTCGGCTTCTTGTTCTTTCCTTTGCCTACCCATTGGCCTGGCTCAATGACTTCTTCCTCTTCATACATGTATTCATACTCATCTTCAGCCTCAACCAACTCTGAGACTCCTGTCTTGACAACGTATGGCTGTCCCTCTTCTTCCTCGTCTTCTTCGAGCTCTTCTGCAATGGCATTGACAAGGATGTTCCTTGCTCTCTCTTCTGCTTCTCTTCTTGCTCTTTCTTCTGCCTTGAGACGCTTTTGCTCAGCCATCCATTGAGCTGTAATGATTGGCTGCTGTTTCTTCTTCTGGTTGGCGATCTTCCTCTTTTTCTTGCTTTTTGACTGCTTCGATTCTTTTTCGACTTTCATCTGCTTTCTCAGCTTGTTGAACTTCGCGAGATCCTTGTCGTAGTTCTTTGCGAAACCTGTTAACGTTGCCTCGTCGAGAGAATCTCTGCGCTGCCTCTTCTTGACGATTGGGATTCCATTTGTGTCGACTTCGTTCTGCGGGAACATAGCAAGAGAACCTTCGAAGAGTTTCTGGTCTTTCTTGAATGCTTGTTCGCCTTTGTACTGTTCGACAGCATCTGGGAGTGGGACATCTTCTGCCATGGAGATCCAGTTCTGGTGAGATTGATCGTAGTAGTTCTGTGTGAAAATGGATTCTTCGAACTCTGTGCCAACGAGTGATGGCCTTGGAACTGGTGTGTCATTGACTCCGAGAAGTGTTCCGAATGTTGTTGGGGTGAAAACTGTCGTCATCGCCCCAAGATATGTATCTTTCTTCTTGCCCTTTGGCTTCTGGTGGCCAGATTTCTTCTTAAGGTCTGCTGTCTTGTTGTCCTTATCTTTGACCTCAAGTTCTTTGACTTGACCTGTTGGTCTTTCAACCTTAATCTCTGGTGTTGCATCGGCTTTCTTTTCTTCTGGTTTCTTCTCATCAGCTTTCTTTTCTTCAGTCTTCTTCCCTTCGGCTTTCTTCTCTTCAACTTTAACTGGCTCTGGTATCTTCTCTTCAACCTTCTTCTCTTCGACCTTCTTTTCCTCATCTTTAACTGGTTCTGGCTTCTTTTCTTCGACTTTTGCAGGCTCTGGTTGTTTTTCGTCAACTTTCTTCTCTTCAGATTTAACTGGTTCTGCTGGTTTTTCTTCGGCTTTCTTTGGTTCTTCTTCAGTTTTATCTGGTTGTTCTTTAGCTGGTTCTACGGCAGCTTCTTCTGGTTTCTTTTCTTCAGCTTGTTCTCCGCCTTCTTCTGTCTTCTTTGCTTTCTTCCTCTTCTTGACGACCTTCTTGACAACACGGATAACATATTCTCCATTCTCATCCAATTCTGCACCCTCTGGTGGAACGAACTCTCCATTTTGTGGAGGATATTGACCATCCTGTGGAGGATATTCTCCATTGTTGTAGTATTGACCGTCTTGTGGCGGGCATTGGCCATCCTGATAGTATTGACCATCCTGTGGAGGATATTGGCCGTCTTGTGGAGGATATTGGCCATCCTGATAATATTCTTCATTGTTATAATATTGACCATCTTGTGGTGGGTATTGGTCGTCTTGATAGTATTGGCCATCTTGTGGTGGATACTCGCCGTTGTTGTAATACTGTTGATTTCCGTCATCATAATATTGCTGCTGATTTCCGTCATCATAAAACTGCTGCTGATTACCATCATCGTAGAATTGCTGTTGATTTCCGTCATCATAATATTGTTGTTGGCCATCGTCGTAGAATTGTTGTTGGTTGTCTTCACCACCATCGTAGAACTTGTTGGCGTCGTATTGCTGTTCTTCTCGATTCTGAGCATTGCTGTTCTCTCTCTTCTTCCAGTCTTCTTCTGTTGCGAACTCTGGATCGAAATCATCCTTCTTAGCTGGTGTCTTTTGTGTGGCTTCTTTCCTCTTCCAGTCGTCAGCTGTTGCATACTCAGGATCGAACTTAGCATTCGGCTCGTCATCATTGTACAGCGATGAATTGAACGGCGGCGCGTCTGATTTAACGTATCCTTCTCTCATGTGTGGAGGTTTGTATGATTTCTTCTTCCAGTCCTGGTCATCATCCTGCTGTTGTTGTTGTGCAGGTGGTTGTGACTGTTTCTGTGGTGGAGGAGCTTGTTGTTGCTTCTTCCATTCTTCTTCTGTTGCGAACTCTGGATCGAAGTCGTCTTGTGGTGGTGGAGGTGGGCCTTGTTGTCTGCGAACTGGTCTGTTTGGCGGCATCTGTTGTTGTTGAGACTGTTGTGATGGCGGCCTCTTGACGTCGCGCGATGAACTTGATGGTGCTTCGATGTCCGAATACTTTTCTTCGCGTGAGTGCCTTGAGTGATGCCTCCTGTGCGGCCTGTAGTTCCTGTCGTACTCCATGTCGTCTGAATACTGCGGGCGAGGTCTGCGCGAGTGACGCCTCCTTGGATAGTCATCGTAGTCGTCGTAATCATCGTAGTACCTAGAGTGGTGATGGTGGTGGTGGTGCCTGCGCCTTGGCTCTTCATCTCTGTGTCTTCGAGAATGATGTCTGATTATTGTCATCGTTGGCTGGTGCTGAGAGAATGTGCGCCTGTCTGTGACTTTGAGCTGCTGCTGTGGTGCATCAAAGTCAGAATCTGAGTCAATTGGAGGTTGAGATTTGAAAGTTTGGTTACCGATTTTAACGATAAGTGGATTGGTATTCTTATCGTCAATAACAAGCTTTGTGCGCATTGGCTGCTGGAAAACTATCTCTTCATCACTTGATTGTTGATATCTTGGGAACGGATGTGGATTTAAGTAGCCAATTGTGAGTGGAGCTGGTGTACTAAACTGGATGCTCTGCGGTTCTGGGTCTTGTGGAAGCGGAATTCTTGGATCACGAATATGATCTTTGATTTGTTGAACGTATTGTGGTGTTAATGGTGTCATTTTCTCATCAAGATTGAGATCTGTAACAGCTTGTATCAAGTCTTGTGGAATTTCATCGAGAATTTCGTAAATATAATCATAATTAACGAGATTTGGAAAATGACGAATGAAATCTTCCGGAAATGCATATGCGTAATCGTAAAGAAGTATTTCGACTGGATTGACTTCGCTTTTCTTTTTCTTTGATGATGAAGATGAATGAGAAGAGCGATGCTTAACATAAGGACCTCGTTTAGCTAAGTATTCGATAATGCTCTTATCTATCTTTACAGGTGGATCTGCTTTCATTCCATAACCGAGATTTTGTGGAGCCATGTAATTTTGATCGAAAGTAAGGTTTGAGCGTTGTGGAAATTGAATGTATGGCGCTTGTGATAAGTTTGGTATATGAATTTCTTGTCTTGGTGCTGGATTTGGAATTGTAAATTGACGTGAATTTGATGCGTTAGGTAATTCGACTTTAAAACCGTATTTTGATGCTGTACGAACTGAATTATCCATATTCATCATTGTAGGATTCATCAAATTTTGTTTTCTCGTTGGAAATTGCGCGCTAATTCCGTGTCTCTCAGCTGCTTGGATTGCATTATAATTATTAGGTATAGCTCCAGGAAATTCAGCGCGTATTCCATATTGCATTGCTTTTTGTGCAGATAATTCCTTGTTTAAATATGGTTGTGCGAATTGGGACCGATTTCTATTAGGCAAAGTAACGTTCATGCCATAATTAGCTGCTGCTATCTCTCCTGACGTCATATTTGGCGCATTCTGTTGATATTCAGCAAATTGCTCATAAGAAATCGTGTTTGTATTGAATGAATTCGCAAACGCACTTCTTTCTTTGTTTTTCGTAGGTACTGCAACGTGAAAGCCGTACATTGCAGCCGCCCTTTCGCCGGAATTCATTCCAGAAGTGTATCTTAAATTCATCAACAAAAAAAAATTAAAAAGAAATCACAAAAATGCTGTGTATTTGTATTCCTCATTTATTATAGATACTAAATCTTTAATCTTAATCTTTAATCTAATGCGAAAACTGTGAAATCTCAGTTATCTGACGATTTTAATATCAAATTATAGACTTTTAGAAGATTATGTATAATTATTTGAAATAAGAAATATATTCACAGTCAATCGATAAAAAATTTAAACTAAAAATGATTTTACACTATCTATATCAATATTGCACTAAAAATTGGCCATTTATTTTAATTTTTTTTGGAATTTGATATTGAAAAACCATCAATACTGCATTTTATCATTTCAAACTTAGTTGGTTATATTCTAACTCTACATGCAAAATGTATTGGGCTTTGGGTTTGTGAAGTTACTGATAGTGATTTCTAGATTTGATTCAAATAATTAAAAACTTTTTAGGAACAATAATATTTTAGTGGGCTGAATCTAGATTTAATATAATTTTGTTCAAACTCCATTATTTAATATCAGCAAAAAATGAATTTATTACATTAGATTTAATAAAATCTAGCAAATTACCATGATTTTTTGGAAAAATTACAAGATTAAAATTTTCAAAAATTGGAATATAAGCTTAAATCAATAAGTAGATTCAGAAAATGCAAAAATCAAAATACGAGAATTTACAAAAAAGTGGGCGACCATAAAAATATATAATGTTTGTTTTCTTCCTTCTAGCTTTAGCAGTTAGATCGGCAGTTGACAACGATCTTCCATTCGATGATGAGCCATCTCACCAGGAAGTTTCACATGATGAACCAGAAGAAATCGAAGACGATGCAGAAAATGTTGATGGACCAACACCGACACCATCACCAACACCAAAAGTTTTTACACCCGTGCCACTAAAGGACGTACTTTCAATGCGTGAAGTTTTAGTTGTCTGCATCCTCGTTGTTTATATCCTCGTATTTTTCATTGGAAAGAGCAACATCAAACAGAAATTCACAAACTTCGAGAAGACAGTTCTCCCACAATTCAGAGACAAGTATTTCGCGATTGTTCCAGAAGAAATGCAATACGATAATGTTCACAGAAGAAGATGCTACATCACAGGCAGAAATGGCTACCAGGGTGGTATCATCACAATCCAATACCCATACTCCTGTGATCCACTTGGCATCCTCTACTCTTCTTTCAATGGACATAAGCCAACACTTATCGTCGAGCTTATTTGCCAACCACTTACAAAGTCAAACGGATTCCTCCGCATCACAAACCAGAAACCACACTTCTTTGACCAGTTCAAGCTAAAGCAAACAAACGTTGAGGCAGATTCGCGCCTTAAGTGCTACTCAGACTTTGGCGACGTCAAGAATGAGTTCGTTGGCAAGGTCAATGAGTTCTTAGCTGAATTTCCACGCTCAATTCAGATGATCGAAGCCAGTGATCTTAACGAATACGAAACAAAGCTCGAATCCAACTACGTCTGCAGATTCGAATTCACAATTACAAAGCCAGAACTTCTTTCTGAGAAGTTAGTCGACTTCGTTATGGACTTCGCTGATACATTCGTTACACTTCAGCTTTCTAAGGAGCAGCGTGACAAGAACGACAAGCTTCGTAACGCCCTCATTGCCGAAAGACAACGCCGCGAAGCTGAAGAGAAGAAAGCAAATGAAAAGCTCTCCAAGGAGGAAATCAAGAGACTCCAGGAGAAGCAGGAGCGCAAGGAGAAGAGAAAGAACTCTCCGAAGGTTAAAGTTGTCAGAAACTAATTTTAATTATAAATAACACAATATGTAGCGAAAAATAAATATTTTTTCACATAAATATAAACTAGTTGCCCTAAACTGGCCCCTAACGTTTGATATAATAGCAAAATCAAAAATTGTATTTTTATTTATTGTAAATTTACAATTCTTTATCCAAATAAACTCATTTAAATTATGCTAATAAAAATATTTCATTTAAATAGTTGGCTTTTATGTTAAATAATTTTCATGAAATTTTAAAAAATTGTAAAACAAGAGTTATTTTTTCGGTAGAATTTAAAAGATACAGTTTATAAGTTAAAACCACCATGTTCGAAGTTGATACCAAGGTGCTGCTTTTCAGTGAATTGGCGAGAGACGGTCTTGTAAGTTGATGGTCTTTCGTACTCGGAAACATCCATTGCTCCGTAGTCGTTATTTGTAGTTCTGTAAATCGGGTGCTCTTCACGGAAAGTTCCGCGAGATGTTAATGTTGAAAAACGGTCTGGAACTTGGCCTTCAGCGGCAAGCTTTTCTTGCACGCGGGCTTCTATTCTGGCGAGATAAGTGTCGACATCTTCATCTGGCTTCTGACCTGGAAGGCGTTGATTGCTCATTCTATATATTGTACGTTTTTATTTCTAACAGGGGTCAATTAGTGTCAGACCCTCTTTAATTTTCAAAACTGTGACACTTTTGGTATTTTTGACGCTTTACAAATTACTTTACATTTCGGTTTTTCGTGAAATCTTTCACGCTTTTTGTGTTTTTGACACTTTACATGACGTTTTTTTCTAGAAATCACCCACATTTCTTATTTCTTCATCGATGAAATTTTTATAACCATTATCACCATTTTTTAACAAAATCTCAAATCCAATTTCTATTCTTATTTTTTATTTCAAGATCTAATTTTAAAAGTATTTCCATTAATTGTTTTAGCTCAGATATAACTGTCCTATTAGTTGATTTTAGTTTGATTTGAAATAAATAAATTTGAATGAGAAATATTACAACAAAGTTTATTTCAACAATCATATAATGGGATTTAGAGTCCAATATTTGCAGTTACAGCTAAAAGTTCCTCTACATTAATTTGAGCTAGTTTTTCTTGGAAGACTTGAATGAATTTTTGATTGGTATCAATGTTTTCCTTGAAAATAGAGTCAGCGAGACAGTATAATATCGCGCAAACGAATTTTTCCAAAAAGTTTGGAATGCAGAGGGATGAAATGAACACACGTGTTATATCTTTCTGTGGAAGAGCTTGCGTAAAGAATGATTCCATATCAGGAATCAGGAACAAAAATGAGTAACATTGAAGATATCTGTACAATTGAAGAACTTCTGGTCTGTTCTTCTTGAAGTACTCACCAACTGTAGTAAATAGATTGAAGATACGTGGTGCCTTTGTATCTGTTGAGATGTCTTCGAATTTATCTTTTGAAAATAAATCAACGAAAGCCCAGAAAATGAGGGACTCACATTCAACGAGGTTGTGCGATGAATCATCATAAAAGATAATTGAATCAGTATTAACAGCTTTGACATAAATATTCATTATCGCGCTGACAATGTGTAATATGGATTTGTTGTAGTACATGTGATTGTAGTCGAAGTATGTCAAAGTAAGCAAGACGTTGAATGCAATTTGCATCAAAATATCGGAATCTCTGAATAAATTCGATGATTCTTGGATTTCTTTCTCGAGTTGCATAACTAAATCTCTTAAATGCTGATAGAAATTCCATTGAATCTTTGTTGTTGCCTGCCATTGGCTTTTTGTTTTAATATATTCGTCGTATCTCGTTTTTCTGTTATCATTTCTTTGCTCAGTTGTTGTGTCTTCTTCATTTTTCTGTACAAGATAGTCAAATAACAAATATTGAAGATAATCATCTGCACGACAATTGAAAAATTCTTTTTGACAATCGAAATCTGGTTTCAAGCGACCTTCTTCATCGAATGCATTTAGAAACACCTCTTTTGTTAATACTTTTGGCTGTATTGGTTGTTCTGGTAAAACTTTGCTAATAATCTTGAGTTTTTCGTTCATTTCGTTATTGATGTACATATTTGTATTTCCGAAAGGATTGAAACCAACAAGTTTCAAGTTTAAAGAGCATAATTCGAAACTTGTGGAATTTTCAAGTGTAGATAAGATGATGTAATGTCTCGAAATCATATCCAAAATCTGTTTAACTTTAAAGTATCCATCCAAAGCGAAATCAACTTTAGAATCTTGCTTATGGAATGTAATTTGGACAGATCTTGCCATTGATATCGACATTCTGTTATAATCAGAAAGCATAAACGCAAAATCTGGGATTTGTTCGAGTATTTCTGATTGTGTTTGTGTAAGATTTTGTTCAATTAAAATTGATGAGTAAAAATTAAAGAAAATAGCATTAGGAGTTTCTTCAATCGTTAGTGTTCCTTTAGAATAATGCGTTGGTGATTCAAGATACTCAGCTTGAAAAATTAGAGGAGATTTCAGCATTTTTCGAAGTTAAAAAATGAAATTAAATGTTGATAAAGTTCAAATATGAAGACTGTAAAGAATCTAAATATCATAGTAAAATCCCTCAAATTCTTAATTTAACAATGGCATTAAACTTGATTACCATGTGGTAATATAAGATTTTCAAGATTTCGAATAGCCTGCGTAGCATAGTGGTTATTGCGTGCGCCTTGTAAGCGCAAGGTCGCCGGTTCAACTCCGGTCGTAGGCAAAACTT